>JAEIIJ010001298.1:0-72813 GCA_018904815.1 Drosophila ogumai
TTTTATATCAATATAATATAATAATAATTATTACGATCCCTGGTTTCTACCCCCTCTCTTTTAAATCAGCTTTCAGCTTTCGGGACTTGTTCTTGTTAATGATTATCTTTTACGATCGATGAAAACTCGATTATAAACCCAGAATTACCTTAGTTT
This sequence comes from Drosophila ogumai, assembly GCA_018904815.1. Taxonomy (NCBI): domain Eukaryota; kingdom Metazoa; phylum Arthropoda; class Insecta; order Diptera; family Drosophilidae; genus Drosophila; species Drosophila ogumai. Next base: position 157 of record JAEIIJ010001298.1, read on the forward strand.
TCTTTAGTTCGAATATTATTAGAAAAACCCATTAATTTACTTAATTTGATTGGCTAATTATGAAAAATTTTAGCTTATTTAAGTTTCTGCCCACCCGAATCTTAAACATTGTATTTGCTCCCGTAGTTAGCAAGATCCTTCTTTGGTTTCGTATGTCCAGTACCAGTCATGGCCTTCGCACGCATATATCTCACCCATATATGTAGACCCATTGAACATCACTTGATTGCCATGTGGAAAATGTTAATAAAATATATATATATATTCTTCAAAATCTTTACGCCTCGAATCCCAACAAATCGCAAAAACCTCATCCGAAATGCCGCGCGTTTAATTAATAGCTGCAGTGTAGATTGTTGTGGACTAAGTCGTAAACTGCCCCTGTGTTGTTTCAGAGGATTCCTGCGCTCGGATACCCTGATTGGAACCGTTAACGTCAAGCTGCAGCCCCTGGAGACCAAGTGTGATATACACGATACCTACGATGTAAGTTTGATGCTTCCAAATCTAGCCAAATTCCCTCGAAATTAATTATTTTGTTTAGCTAATGGACGGCCGCAAGCAAGTGGGGGGCAAACTGGAGGTTAAAGTACGCGTTCGCAATCCCATCCTCACCAAGCAAATGGAGCACATAAACGAAAAGTGGCTGGTCTTGGACGCCTAAGGCAGATGTGGGCAGCCACATACTTAAAGTTAGTTGCTTAAAGCAAACAAAATAATACATTGATTTAGTTGAAAGTTATTCCTCTGTATATGCATACCCCCAGAGAAAATACGATACATTTATTTACGCTTTACGCCGATTCCTGGACAGGATCAAGGCATTTATTTAATACGAACACAACACAGATTATGTACTATAAATCTATTTATATTTATATATGTATATGTATAGTGTATATACTGAGATATTGGCGGCGTTAAGGCGATGGCACAAGTTGCGCCCGGTGAAGTCAGTCCATTCCAAGAGAGACAAGTAGAGAGTTGAGGGTGGGAGGTCCATTAGCGCCTGGCCGAAGCCTGATTATGTTTGCTTTTGATTTATAAACTGTTTGTTAAACTACAACTCCAGGTACTCGACTATTTGCGAGTACGGGCTGGTTTCATTAAAGACATTCACTCCCCGAACCTTGTAGAAGCCTATTGAGACAAGAGGGAGTATTAAGAGCAGGTAGATTCTTTGGTTTTCCCCCACTCACCATTGACAGATCCCTGATCGCCAGGCGCGTACTGAAACGAGGGATACGGCAGATGCCAGTCCTGGGATATCAGCTGCCAGTCAGCCGCCGGGCCCTTGCTGTCGCGCTCCTTAAACCACACCTCGTAGGTGCGCAGGCACTGCGTGGATTTTGGGTGCTCAGCCCAGCTGATGAAGACCTCGCGATGGGTTACCTCCACGATGGAGAGCTGCTGCGGACGTCGTAGCTTGGGCCACGCGGTGGAGCACACGCGGAGCAGCACTGCCCAGGGCAGCGGCAGGGTGGCAGAGTTTATAACCAGCTCACTGTTGTACTGCCAGATGGGTCCCGTCTCATAGAGCTTGGGAGTTTGCGCCCGCCGCATGGCTTCCCTTAGCGTGGCATTGGGATAAGCCGGACTTCCCGCCTGCTGCCACACAAAATAGGGATCCGTGGTATGGGGCACCAGAATCTCCGTGATGAAAGCCGATTCATTCGCGATAGACATATTCAGGGTGTACTTGTGATGGAAAGCTGTCCTCTGAGGTCCCGCCTCCTCGGGGCTCAGGAATATGGCAGCCATGTACTGCCCAGGACCACCCACTCCGCCAGACACTGTGCGAAGCACCTCAACGCTGTGCTTGCTGTCCATATTGACAATTTCCATGTCGGCAGCTCGGTTTCCTAACTTGGCTAGCATTCCCAGGGCAGCGTAGACAGGTTTCTGGATAAACTGCGAGTGCGGTGGCTCTGTTTCGTTCATCTGGAAATGTGCAAGGAGCGTGCGTTGCGTAAACTCGTGGGGATGGTAACTAAGGAAGGCGTTGTCATGACTAATGGACTCCAGCCGGCCTAAAGGTCCGCCAGCAAGCTTGGCATGCCAGTGCTCCATCACAGTAGATATCAGGGTAATCCCATAACGGACATCCGCCTGGAACTCCCTGGGAGTGCTCCACACGGCCACGGGATCAGCCTCACTAAAGGACAGAGGTAAGAATATTTGTCGTTTTAATTTTTGAAAGATGATTTTAGAAAGGTTAAAAAAAAAAAAACGCGAAATTTTCAAGTTTTCTTTGAAATGTTTAGCAATAATCAAGGTTTTTGAAGACCTAAAACATTTTTGTTTTTACAATACAAACATATCCCGACGTTTTGTAAGTGCTTACACTTGGCCACTTGGAAAATAATTGGTTGTCAAGCCAAGGGTAAATTAATGAAATGAGGCTAATGGTATAATACAATTAATTATGCAGAAAGCTTGCAACACTCACTCATTGGCCACCGGCAGGGATTTTAGATTGGGGTAGTCCTCATAGATCTTGGCCATCAAAGATAATGAACCATTGACAATCTCCTCGGCAGTGCCCTCGATTCCTTTGCGATGAAACGTGAGTATATCGATAGGGCAGTACACAACCTTCTTGTTGCACTGTTCCAGGAGTTTCCAGCACAGCGGATGGGTGTCCGAGCTCTTAAAGAGACCCGCCGGTCCACGTAGAGCTCGATACATCGGCAGCTGAACTTTGCCCTCATAGGTATCCAGATTGCCAGCTTTGCTGAGACCCTGACGTACGGCCTGAACGTAATCCAAATAGGATTGGGACGTCAGATTGAGTTTGTTGTACACACGAAGATCCGGCTCATTCCACGTCTCGTAGCGCCAGTTGGCCAGTCTGGCGGAACCGTGACGGGCTGTTGGATGGAGGGAATCGCGTTATAGCTTATTTTCTTTCCGGTTTCTGGAGTCATTTCTTACCCAGCTGGTGGTTAACCGTCGTCTTGACCAAGTGCTCCCAGTAGAAGGGCATCTGCATGGGATTTTCCAGGAAAACCCCACCCAAATTACCCATCCACTCGAGCACAGGGGACAAGCGCAGCTCCTCGTGCAGGAAGTCTATGAAGTCATCGAATTTTGTGAAGTCATAAATAGGTATCCCGTTGGCATCGTACTGCCGGAACTGGACCAGCTCGAGCAGCCAGTGAATGCGTATGTGGGTCACAGCTCCTACCGGCAGGGCAGCAATCTGGCGGAGATTCATCTGGAGGGCGGGGGAGACCAGAGCGGCTTCAATCCCCTCGTGATCGATCCGACCGGCGGGACAGAAGCCCACGCTCGTCCAGAAGTGAGGCATTGGATGGTAGACCACATCTCCGCTGGTGTAGTGGGCGTGGATCCTGGCTAGAGTCAGCAAAATCAGAAGGAGCGGCAGCATTCCGTGCGATGAGCGCTGCGCTCGCCTTTCTCTGTGGGATTAATTTCGGTTTTGTTTTGTCTTCGATTTGTCGATGCCGCCGCTGATAAGAGTGTCTCTCTCTCTCACGCCCTCCACTCTCCCACTTCCTCCGCCTACCCCACCTCCCTGTCCCACTCCGCCCATTCTCTTCGTGTATTTGGTGACGCACTGACTCTCTCCGTGTCTGTATCTGTCGGAGTGAGCTTAGCCGTAAGCTAAAGCCGTGACGTCACAGTACAGTGGGGAATTTGTATACTTATACGGATGTGCATAGAAAAAAATGTTAAGCAAAAAAATGGCGAAGAAATATTGCTACAACAATACAACATAAGTGTTTTTTAATATCTGGAGAGCTCTTTAAAGTCATACCATTATATTTTGTATATTTAGATTAACTTTTTAACTTAAGAAATAAAGTTTTTATGAGTTATATTATTATTAAATATAAACATTTCCCCCACATTTTATAAAATGGCATACGTTTCCATGGAATTCCCTATTTTTTAATAAAACTATATGAAATTAATGCCATTGTGAGTCGTGTGCCAAAAGCAACAGCGTGCCCATGTTCAGGACTCTCTCGCTCTCACTCTTCCGCCCCAAAGGTAAGGCGGAGATTGACAAAACAGAAAAAAAGGCACGACCACATTGAATTGCAATCCCTCATTAGGGGTGGAAAAATATGTTGGCCAGTGTGTGAGTGGGAGTACGTGCATGCCTGGGTGCTTCTGGGGGCGCAAAAGGTGTGACAATAATAATATTTCACGCATCCCGTGTGATAATATAGACATAACACGCTCCTGTCACATCCGAGGGTGAAATTGGTTCCACATCGAATTGCTACCCCCATTTGATTTTCGATTTACGGGTTTGTGTTGGCAGGGATTACACCAGACTTAAGGAAAAGCCTCATAAAGCCTCCATATCGGATTGAAATCGAAGAAATTGTGAATCGTTTAGGCAAGGGATTATGGAAGAGAGATTGAAAGAGAAGGTCAAGTATAAACTGTATAAACTTACTTTAAATTTTAATAACTTTGACCATTTCGACAGCTTATCCGGAAACGGAATATGCTTATCCGATAGTTTTTAAAGCGCTGAACTCAAATCCGAAATCAGAAAATTTCCTATTTTAGGTTTTCAAAATTTTTAAACTTAATAGTTTGAAAAATACACCCGTATTTGGGAACTTTTAAATGCTGTAACTTTAATACACATATATGTATGTGTATATTTTTTTTACCAATTGCTAAGGAATCTCAAAAAAATTTAATTACTGATGTTTTTAAAATTAGGGAAAAAATTAAATTTATATCAAAATTTTTCCATGTATCTATGTCTAAGTTTGTCCATATGATTATATGTATACACGAAAAAAATAACCTGATCTGATCCGGATTTGACCGGCTTGTTAAGTTAACGAGTGACGACTCTTATCACAGCTTGAAGCTATATAAGCTCATTATCTAGGCTAACTCATCCATCAGTTGCCAACAACTGTTGCATTTTTATGGTAAATGTGTAGCCGGATGGCCGGCTGTTGCCTTTAACTATACCAGGCATCATACCCGTATCGAGCCCGAAAGTCATCTTGCAGCTATGATCTTAGTACCAGTGTCGGCAGAAACAAGGGTTACGTAACCCTGAAAGCTGCCGAAATTTTCTACAACATTGGGCCGGTGGTTGTTTCCATTGATGGCAGCCATATATCCTTTAGGAAATACACTGGAGGAATCTACTAGGAACCCTTATGCATGTCAGACATTCAGACATAGAATAGCATAGCAACCGTTCTATTGATGGGTTTCGGCCGGGATCTTTGGCTCGGAGGACTACTGGATCATCAAGAACTCGATTGGGAGAAGCTGGGGCGAGAATGAGGCTGACCCGGAATGCCGGAAACACGTGCGGCGTGGCGACCGTGATTCAATATCCCAATTAAATCTTATTTAATTCAAATATTTTAGTAAAATATAAATATGTTATTTGTAATAAAAACAAGGGGCTCTTCCCAAAAGTCATTCAAGCTAAGAATTTCCGAGGAATGTTTCTCCAAACTTGTTGTCAATCTTTTGATAGAAGGAAACAATTGATTTTGTAGTTCCCATCGGTTGGCATTATTCAATAATCCACAATGCAGGCAATTACTCTAATAGCCAAGTGGGTCCTGGCTGCCATCAGATAACAGGCACCCCACTTACCCTTGACCCACGAGCTGGTCAATCCAGTTAGCCGTATTTTGTCTGTTTGCCCTGTCAGTGCCTCGTTGGCCATGTCCCCGAACACTTGGGTTATTGAAATGCCGTCGCAGAAGTCGCGCTCTCATCCGTACCCGCGAAGGATCTCGCCGTACCGAACGCCATCCTTAAATCGCGATGCCTTTACTAGGGATTCCCCGGCAGCGGCGACAGCAGGTCCGACTACGCGGACACACGATCATCCCGTTTTCGAGGATATACGCACCATACTGTCAGTGCTGAAGGCGAGTGGCCTGATGCCTATTTACGAGCAGGTTTCAAACTACGAAGTGGGTCCTCCAACCAAGACCAACGAGTTCTACTCCTTCTTTGTAAGAGGCGTGGTGCACGCCCTTACCATCTTTAATGTCTACAGCTTGTTTACACCCATTTCGGCCCAGTTATTCTACTCCTATCGGGAGACCGATAATGTTAACCAGTGGATCGAACTGCTGCTCTGCATCCTGACCTACACCCTTACGGTGTTCGTGTGTGCCCGGAATACCAAGAGCATGCTGCGCATCATGAACGAGATCCTTCAATTGGACGAGGAAGTGCGTCGGCAGTTTGGGGCCAATTTGAATCAGAACTTTGGGTTCTCTGTAAAGTTCTTGGTGGGCATAGCCGCTTGTCAGACCTACATCATTGTGCTGAAGATCTATGCGGTGGACGGTGTGATCACACCACCCTCCTACATACTGCTGGCCTTCTATGCCGTCCAGAATGGTCTCACGGCCACCTACATCGTGTTTGCTTCAGCTCTGCTGAGAATTGTGTACATACGTTTCCATTTCATTAACCAATTGCTGAATGGATATACCTACGGGCAGCAACAGAAGCGCAAGGGTGGTGGAGGCGGCGGAAGGCGACATCGGGGCAATGGCCAGCACCATCCCACTCCCAAACCGGCCATTATGGAACATTTCCCGGAGGACTCGCTGTTCATCTATCGCATGCACAATAAACTTTTGCGTATCTACAAGGGCATCAACGATTGCTGCAACCTGATACTGGTCTCGTTCCTGGGTTACTCCTTCTACACGGTCACCACCAACTGCTACAATCTGTTTGTCCAGATCACAGCTAAGGGCATGGTGTCGCCCAACATTCTGCAGTGGTGCTTTGCTTGGCTCTGTCTCCACGTCTCCCTTCTGGCTCTGCTGTCCAGGAGCTGTGGTCTGACCACCAGAGAGGTGAGTAACTACATCGCAGATAAGGCTAAACCACTAATCATGCTGAGTGCTTCTGTTTAAAGGCCAATGCCACATCCCAGATACTATCAAGGGTCTACGCCAGCAGCAGGGAGTATCAGAATATTGTAAGTAGGCAATGATTATGTAACATTTATGAAATAAATTTAATTAAGCAACGCTTCCCTTGCAGATTGATAAATTTCTGACCAAGAGCATTAAGCAAGAGGTTCAATTCACGGCATATGGATTTTTTGCAATAGATAACTCCACTTTGTTCAAGGTATAACGATGCTTGCTTATATTCCCTTAGTAATATTATTAAAAGCAAAAATCTTATAAGCGACAAGATGGGTTACATGAAGGCAAATTTTCTGCTAACAACGACTGGCTTACATCTTTTTAAAACCAATAACGAAATATACTTTTCTGATAGTTTTTGACACTAAAATATTTACTTTTTTCTAACCAATTGTTACGGCATCTTAAATAACTGTTGTTTCCCCTAAAACCCAGTTTTCGCATCAAATCCTTTGGAAAAGTATATTCCGGTTCTTGGGTTTTGTTATTTTTTTTTCGGTCTTTGTTATCAGTGGTATTATCATATATCTGTCGATTTTTCTCTTTCCTATTTCGTTATTCTTCGTATCTTCTTTTAAACATAACATCACCTTCTTAGATTTTCTCGGCCGTCACCACTTACCTGGTCATCTTGATCCAATTCAAGCAGCTGGAGGACTCAAAGGTGGAGGACCCCGAACCAGACCAGACTTGAAAAACAAGGCATTAAGATCTTTTTTTATAAATATCAACTTGATTTCTTAATTTGTATCTATTTCTTTAATTACAAATATTACGACAATTTCACTAATCGAATGTACGGGGGACACAAAGAAATTCAAAGTTATGCGCTTTCTTACAATAAAATGATATTTAGTCTGCCCGAGAACTAATACACTCGACCGATAATACACCTTAAATGCATTATGTTGACTCTCTGTTGCGGAATTTAAACGCTTAAGAAACCGACGCCATTTTACTTTAAGGAGAAAATAAGAAGTTCATCTTTGTTGTGGAACGTAAGGTTTTAGAAGCTGCTCCTTGTCTAGTACTTAGGTCTAAGGGTCCCAAGGGTTCAGTAGTCAGGACTTTGCGGCGCGACGCGTTTCTCCAAAGAGGAATGAGCAAATGCGGTCCAAGGCAAAGGCACCGAGAATATCAAGGACCAGCACACCGAGCAAAATTTTTCGGAACTAAAAACCAAATACGTAAGCACAAGATTATCGAGAAGAGGCTCCAAAATACTTACATCCGTGGGGAAATCAATGATCTCAAAGAACTCCGTCAGTTCGGGCGCCAGGCCCGTGGATAAAAGCAGCACGAGCGCAGCTGAAGCTCCAATGGCATACATAAGCATCCGATTAGAGCGCAAGCTTTCCATGAAAGGATGACCCTGGTAATCGTATAAATATAAATATCAATAAAATAGAAATATAAATATCTATAAAATGCAAATATAAATATCAATAAAATATAAATATAAATATCTATAAGATACAAATATAAATATCTATATAAAATATATAAAAGTGCAAATGTAAATAAATGCAGCCTCACCTTATAATTGACAGCAATGGTGGCCACCTGCAGGGATATGCAAATGATATAGACCGTGCTGCTCACAATATTTGGCTCGTACTTGGTCTTCTCGTCGGCATCCATGTCTATGTACAGCTTCACTTTGCCCACTCTGCGGGAAATGAAAAGGGAATTATTAACAAATTCCGATCAGGTGAAAGACCCAAGCTTACCTGGGCGGCGCCAACTCGGTGGCCCTGCTGGTCAGGTAGTAGAGCGTTCCAAAGTGCACAGCAAACTGACTGAGGATGGTCGAAATAGTGTAGAAATTAAATATGTTTGGTAGTGGTGCCACCTTGGACAGGGTTTTCAGTGGCTGTAAATAAAGAAATAACAAATAATCTATATCCTTTAGTGGCATCCTAAAATAGCTACCTTTGCCCGGGTAATAAAGAGGAAGCATGCGGCAATGAAAATGCCCTGCATGGTGGCCTGGGTATCACTGAACTTGACGCCATCGATGTACAGCACGGACTGGCAGTAGGCCTGAATGAGGGCATTCAGGGCGAGGATCTTGAACATTTGGAGCGTGGTTACCAGCGTGCAGCGTCCCTGCTTAATAATATGATTAACTGAAAGGAGAATTAACCGGATTAATATATATTTAAAGCAAAAGGAACTGCCTTTACTAACCGCACATAATCGAAGAGGATTTGCTGGTGAAGGGTGCCGCAATGGAGGCGTCGCCCAGCTTGACCATGGTCTGCTCCTCCATATCGCGTAGGGCACTCTGCAGGCGGGCCTGTGTCTGGTTCATGTGCTCCTGGCGGCGGCGTAGGGCTCGCTCCCTGGGCGTCAATTGCTGGTTGGCATTGTTCGCCGCCGCTGCTGCTGCTTGTGCCGCCGCACTGGCTGCCGCCTGCTGTTGCTCCTCCTCGGTGCGCTTGCGCTTCACCGGAGCACTGGTAAGCAGAGAGACGCCTACGTTAGCGTGCTTTAGGGCGCCCACATCGTTGGTGCCGTCACCACACATTAGAGTGCAGTAGCCCAGCTGCTTTAGCTGAGTGATCACGAACTCCTTCTGCTTGGGCGCGAAGCGTGCACAGACCGTGATCTGTGGCAACAACTGGCGCAAGTACTGAAGGTCGTTCAGTTGCAGATACTGCAATCCCTCGCCGGTAATGCAAAGGTCGTGCGTGGCCAGCAGCATGGAGATACTTCTCTTGCTGTTCTTTCGCTCCAGCTCGTACTTTTGGTCTCCGTCGACGGACACCCATTTGAAAGTATCCCCGGGCGAGGGCGTCAGGATGAGCAGCTTCTTGCGGGTGAAGCGGAGTTCACGGGCCACATGACAGGCGGTTAGCGGATTGTCGCCGGTGATCATTACCACCTTGTGGGAGGATTGAATTAGCTCTTTGATCACCGCCTTGGAGTCGGGCTTCATGGGACACGAGATGATTACAAAGCCGGCGAAGGTCAGGTCGCATTCAACTTCCTCACGCTTTAATTCCCGAACTTTCTGGTTGCTTAGAGTGCCGAACTCCTTGATTCCAAGGGCGAGGACGCGAGCACCGCGACGGGCGTACTCCAAGTAAACTCTCTCGTAATCCGCGGGCACCTCACGCAGCATCTTTTGAATCACCTCCGGGGCTCCCTTCACCGCTCCGATGTGCTTGACCTCGTTCGAGTAGGGCATCAAGTAGCCGGCCAGGACCGACATGCGCTTCAGGGCCGAGGAGAAGTGATAGCGTTGAACGATCTTCAGGGGCTTAAATTGCGGACGCTTCGGTATGACACTGTCCATCTTGGTTAGGTTCCAGTCCACCGCGGCCAATGTGGCCTTCTCGAGAGGATCCCCCACCAATCCATCGTCCAACAGGGCTAGGGAGTGGCAGCAGGCCAGCACCTGAACTGTATTCGCTTCTGCCTCCTCGATGGGCACACAAGCCCCATTGGGAGCCAAACCAGCAATGCCCTCGACCATGAGATTATCCGTGGTCAAGGTGCCTGTCTTGTCGAAGCAGCAGATTTGGACTTTCCCGGCGAAGGGAATCCGGAAAGGCTCCGTGCAGAAGACAAACAGCTTGGTCAGCTGGATCAGAGATGTGTTCACGGCCAGGGTCAGCTCGATGGGTAGATCAGGCGGGATGATGGCCGTCAGGATGAGCGTGCACTCGAGGAAGAGCTTGTAGCGATTGCGCTCGGGGTCCTCGCTGCCCTTCACCCACACATAAGAGGCGGCGGCCACGGCAAATACCATCAGGAAGGCAATGAAGGCAAAGGTCTCCACGTTGTTCTCTGTGGCGCGATTTGCTCCAAACAAGATGGTGCGCAGGAGCTTGCCCTGCGAAGTGTTGAAACCCGTGCGGATGACGTAGCCAATGCAGCCGCCGTCCGGAGCACGCAGCGATTCCTTGGTGGGGGCTGTGTGCTGGACCACCTTGGTGCCACCGAACAGAACGAACAGCTTGCCATCGCCTTCGGCATCTAGTTCCGTATTCAGATTGTCCAGCGACTCCAGAGACTCCTTCATCTGCGGCACCGATTCGCCCGTTAGCATGGACTCGTCAACGATGCAGGATCCCCGCAGGATGACCAGGTCACAAGGCACAATGTTGTCGTTCTGGGAGCGTGTCACCGAGACCAAGTCCCCGGGCAGCAGTTCATCGGATCCAATTTGCCGCCACTTGTTCTGGCGAAAGGCGTAGATCAGGTACGGCTTGTTGCCCATCTTTCGGATCTCGGACATGTTGCGCAGCTGCTGCTTGACGATGGTGCACTCAAAGGCGATCAGCATGAAGAGGGTGAACAGGGAATAGTACCAGTAGTCGTCCATGCACCACAGTCCCACGGAGAACACTTGGAACACGAAGAACGGCGCTGTGGCCCTTTCGATGAAGAGTTCGTGAAACTCGGGCACCACCATATCCATCTCGTTGTTGCCATAAGTATTGGTGGCCCGCTTGATGGCCTCCTCTGTCTCCAAGCCCCTAGAGGCAGAGTAACTGCTCAGCAGTCCACTTACGGGGAACTCCACAGCCCGGAACGTCTTCCTATCCTCATTCCAAACGTATTTTGTCTTTTGAAACACCAGGAAATACTGCGTGGAGCCGTCGTCCAGCTTGGTGGATCGCACGGGAACTATCTTGGAATTTCCATTGTTGGCTGTGGGCACCACCTTGGCCAGCACATTGGCACCCGGCAGCTTTGCCCGACGGCACGTAAGGAAGGCCAGAACATGGACACTCCAGTAGCAGAAGAGCAGCGTGAGAACGTGCAGAAAGGCGATGGCCACCACACCAATGAAGCCCACGTCATTCCACACCGTAGTGGCGCCATCCGTACTGGTGCTGTTCGCCTCGGGGATCACTTCGGTGTTGTTGTTGTCGCTGGGAGTGGTCACCTCCCCGCCGTACACGTTGATCCACAGGTAGAAGGCGGCCAGGTAGAGCGGCACAAAGGGCAGCACCACGCCGCTCAACGGCGTCGGAATGCGCACGTGCAGGCTCACATACTGCACCAGGTCATCCAGCCTGGCGGCCTCCTTAGCTCCGCCGGCCAGCGTTTGCACCTTGTCCGTTTTGGTGTCCCCGGCAGGGCCTTTCTGGTTACCAGCTCCTGCTGCTTCAGTCATCAGTCTTCACCAGCTGCGTCGCGTGTCGTTCCGAGAAATATACTTAACAGTTTCTTTGTGGGAATACGGACATAGCGGCAAAAAAATTGTGAAAAAAGCAACGTCGAATGTCTATCGAATGTGCCGACCGATTATTTTTCAGCTCTAGCTCAGCTGATGGGCAAACAGCTGACACAAGGCCGCTATCGATGTTCATTCCACGTCATTGGTTATCGGCGATATCGAACTTTGAACCAATATTTAAATTAAATGAGTCCTTATTTTATAACCTAATGAATAAGCTCCAAGTTAAAAAAAAATAATAAATAAAATAAAGCCCACACCTGTAAATTTATTTGTTGGAATATTAAGATAGGAAACATTTTGAACAGTCTCAAGAACGCACGCACGCACAATTTGTGTCAAACGCATAGCTCGTTTTAACTTCACTCGTCCAGGCTCTCCATGGGAGGATTAACAGCCGCATTAGGTCCGCCGGCAGCAGCATAGGCATTATCCCTGGTGGTCTGCGACTCCCTCATCGGCGTGTTTCGCTTGTGCTGGCTTGAGAAGCTAACGGTGATCCGCCCGCTGCCGCGCACAGAGCTCATCGGAGGAAGCATAAGGGGCGTGGCCAGGCGACTGGCGGAGGGCACCGAGGACGGTTGATCGGTCTTGGGAGTGGCATTATTGGCTTCCTTGCGCACGTCCACCACAAGGGCCTCACGGACAGAGTTCTCCTGGAATTGCTTCACCCGTTCCCGCATAGCTGTCTCCCGCTTTATCTCCTTTTCAATCTCAGCGCGTCGCTTGTTCTCATACCGCTCCAGCGCCTTCTCGTCCCGCTTTTTGTTTCGCTCCACAATCAGGTCGGCAATCTCGAGGCGCTTCTGCATTAGGGCCTCTTTGTCCAGTTTCTGGAACATCTCGGGCCAAAAGCCCTTCTCCTTCTTCACCAGCACGATGCGGGCCTCGTTCTTGAAAATGCGACAGAAGCTGCAAGGGATTGGAAACAATAAAAGGAAGATTATTATTTCCTATTATGGACTCACCTCGCCATTTCGTCAATCTCCTGGGCCAGATGCCGCTCAAAGAAAATGGGAGGATTGTTGAACTTGAGATACTGCGGCAGGAGGACAACATCCGGCTTGCGGGTCACCAAGCGATTAAGCTCGATGGAGATTTTGATGTCCTCCTCCGTCTGCGATATCTGAACCATGATGAGTTGCTTGCTTGCGTCTCTGTAGTCCCTGTCCCTGAGCCGTTCCCTGTCCGTATCCGTTTCCGTTCCGAAGTTGTTGCTTGGGATGTGGTCTTTGTAGCTGTTGCCCTGCGACTGACAGTGACTAGCGACAGCGACAGGAACTTATGCTGCGGGACTGATCGGAGCTGGTGACGTTTCAGCGACAACTACGACAGGGCCAACTACCCGCCAGGCTGCTCACTTGCACTCGCACATTGATTGTATTTCCCTTAGCCCTAATTTGAATATTAACCGGAATTCGAACTTCGAGCCACCGAAACGAGCCGGCTGCGTTTCCCATCGACCAAACAACGATTGGTTGGTTGTTTGGATGCCGCCCCTGTCCGGGAACCGGGACTCAGTCGACTCCCTGCCCACCTGTAACATTTATGCATTTGCATTTACCTTTTCGGCAAGACAAGACACGGTGGCCTAGTCCAGGAGCTGCTCCATGCTCCCGCTCCTCTGATTGAATTAGGCTCGACTCCAGCACGCGAAGGGAGCTGCTATTTGCATAGGAATCGCAACTATTGCTATCCCATCAACAACAGCTCCCAGCGACATTGATTGGCAACGGGTTACGGGCCGGGTTCTTTACAGCCCTGACGCCTGCAGCCATATTGCCTTTTATTATTTGCCTTATTTGGGAAACACGTGCAATAGCATGTAAAGGTAATTCGGTTTGTTTGGAATAAGTACCTGTCATTCCCTTCCAAAAACTATTTATGTTCGAAACTCGTAAAGAGCATGTGTTTGCCTATTGATTTCCAGAAGCCATCAAAAGGGTCATTTCCCCAGCTATCGGGATTTACATATGCATAAGACATATAACAAAAACAAAATTTAATAAACTAATTAATTTGAAGGCACTTTCCCAAGCAGAAATAGCTATGGGTAATTATAAAAAAAATGATTTAAGTTTTAAATATAAAATAAAATACAACAAGCAGATTTTTATAATCTTTTTTTGACTTCCAGGGTATTTCTGCGGAATTTCCTAAATTTTAATGGGTAAAACGTTTATTATAAATGTCCTTCAGGTTTTAAACTCCTTTCTAATCTTTTGTTTAATCATAATAACAAAAAAGTCATTAAAAGAAATTGCAGAGTACTCATAGTCGTAGACACATAACTATGGAAACCACTATGTTGAAGTTTTGGACATTTTGCAGATCAATAGTTGTCCAAAAAAATATCATAGAAATATAACGATTCAAAGTTATTGGAATGCAATTATTGATGCATCTGTGCTATTTCAAAAAACACATAGGATTCTTTTTTTTTAATTTAAAGATTTTTTAACCCTTGCTAACACAAACAAGAAATACTTTTGAATTAAAAGAAAAATATAATCGACTTTCAATTGAAAATTCAATTCAATTGGAAAAGTCGCAAGACAAAAATAATCTTAATTCCAATTTCGTATTTTTAAGTTTGAATTCCTGCTTTGAGCTAAAACAATTAAGTAAATTGCGGGTATAATAAAAAATAAATAAAACCAACAAGACTGGGTCCAACTAACTTTGGGTTTGGGTTTGGCAAACTCCAAAATAACCGTTGTCTAGATACAGAATAAATAACCCATTAATTAATTATAGCAGTCCATTAATAATACCCACGATTGAGTTCATAATTCGATTGGCCTTATTTCACATCGTTTATTGAGCTTTCCGGCAGGACTTTGGCAACTTTACGTGCCTCCTTTATCGTGGTCTGGGGGCACTGCATCTCGCTCCAGCCCACGGGCACCATTGGCACCCGATTCTTTCGAGCATCGCTGGCATAAGCAATGACCACGCCGAGTTCGTTTTCAGCAGTTGTGAGGAGGAACGACTGCTCCATTTGATTGATCACACGGGCCAGGATCACGTCGCCAGGCTTGAAGGATTTGTAGATGTCAACGCGGTCCTTTTCCGTCTCTCGCACATCCTCCTTTCGCAGGAGGCCTCGATAGCTGCTCTCTAGCAGGACATTTCTCACACAGAAAATGGCGCACTTGGCGAATTTCGGAGTTGTGACCAAAACGCGGGCGGTGACCACGTCTCCGGTGGCGGGGATGGTCAGATGGAAGCCTGGCTTGTGCACACTCACAATCTGGCACTGCAGGAGATCAATTAATTAATTTAGGCTTTAGGTGAGCTTAGAAAACTCACGTTTTCGCCCGACTCATCAATGTTCACAATGCCGGACTTGGAGGCATAGATATAGCCGTTCTGTTCGTATGTGCCCACGCCGAGGACTATGTTGTCTTCTGTGGGGCAAAGGCGTTCGCCTGGCAGGCAAACTATAGTCTCGTCTTCCTGTCCACTCATTTTGGTTGTGTAATTGATTTTAATTTAAGAAATTAGGTAAATAACAAGCGGCGTCAACAAAAACACATGTGGAAGGCCGGCCGACGTCGATAATTGATTGTAATCGATGTTTTCCCCGTAAAAAATCGATAGTGGCAAACATCGATGCCCATTTCCACGTTGTCCAACACTGAACCTGTTGAGCGTGTTGTGTTTGCCGGTGCCGCCAATAAAATTTTCTGTGGTTCCTCCTGCATATTTCATAAAGATGCCCAATTCAGCTAACATGAGTTACCGGGAGGTCATCCCCAAGAATCTTAATCCGGCAGAGTGGATAGAAGTTAAGATAAACACGGGTAAGTTGCGTGTTGAAGGAGAAGGAAGAAATCGGTCGTTGCAGTGAAAGCCATGATTTTAATACATTTAACAAAAACAGGAACCCAGAGCACTCTGCAGGATCTCAAGACATTCGAGACCTCCGGCGGCTACTGCTACAAGCGATGTAATAGTAAACAATACAGGAACCGCTTTATTTATTGGTAAGTCCCATTGATAATATTATTTCGTCTGGTAATGTATTCCTCCCCCCTCGCCCCTCTCCCGTTTATAGGCGCGCAAACCAGGATGTCCTTGAACTATCGGAGGTCAGTCTGGACATCTCCCTGCAGAGAAACCACTTGCGCCTACGCTTCACCGACTCGGCCGTGTTAAATGTTAGTCTGGCAGAGCAACCGAGGAGCATCACCCTGCTGGTGGTCACCGTCAGCAGTGTGCATCGGTATGTGTTCCCCCTGAAGACGGCTGGCCAAGATGAAGGATTCAGCAGCATACCCGAGGATCTGCTGTCCCAATCCATATTCTACGATGTAAATGAGAAGATCAACGAGCCGAGCAGTTTCTACGTGACGGATGGCTTTGGAACGATACCGCCCAACGTGGCGGAATCCTATATCTCCCAGGACACCCTCACTGCCTACTTTGCGGTGGCCTACGAGGACAAGCTGCTGCTCCACACCATGAACTGCAGCACCGGCCACACGACCACCAACGAGGTCAAGGAGCCGTATTTAATGCCACGCTTTCTGTCCAACCTCAAAGGGGCTCTGACGTGAGTATACACGGGCACTTCCTTTCAAATAATTATCAAACGATTTTTCCAGTGGCCGCTCGGAGACCCAGGAGGCAGCCATGTCTATGGCGTTCAGCGAAATAGAGGGGCATCTCTACATCCTAGTCCTTTACCGGAACAATGAGCTACGATTGCGGTCAGTCGATGGTCTACAGACGGTGGCCAGCACAAACTTCTCCGCCGGCTCCAGTCACGCAGGTTCAGGAGCTCAAGGACGTGAGTGCAGCAGAGTTCTTCATATTTCACAGTCTTACGTATTCTCTCCCTCAGCTCAAAACAATCAAATGCGCAAAATTAACGATCGCGACTATTGTTTGTTCATCTCCCACGACAATGGAGCTGAGTTCATTTGCTTGAGCATTGTACCCGATTTGGAGGATAACAAAGGTATCATGTTGGTGACACACGAGGAAACTGCGGAAGCGGCGCCCCAAATGGATCTTATCAACTTTGATGCCACCAACTCGCATATCTGGGCCCTGTGGAGTAATGCTGAGGGTGAATTTCATGTCTCGGCCGGACACATGAGTTCAAAGAAAGTGGTTAAATGGGTTTCCGCAGCGCTGGAAGCTCCACCGGATCGCTATAGCCTCACAATCGATCAGGACCATGTCAATCCCCGGGAGGCGTACTGCTCGTACATCTTCCATCCGGGACGCTTTGATCGACACGTGATTACTAAGGCCCTATATGTAAGTGTGAATCAAGCTTCTTTATATGGACTGAAATTACACATATCTCATACATATTTCCCTTAATAATCCATTTCCCCACAGATGTTTAGGCGCGTCAACATGCAGTTGGATGTGAAGCAGCTCTCGATGTCCGTGCTGAAGGAGCAGGTGTGCACGGCCGTAGAGGACGAGATCCAGAACGAGCTGAAGGACTTTGAGGTCCCCGACGATGTGTACTGGGAGATTGCAACGCGTCTCTGGGACCGCTTCTACTCCTGCTGCGAACAGTACCACATCAAATTCTCAGAGCTTATGGGGCTGGCTGTCCTCGGCGGCATGGATGCTGTCTGTTTGGTCAGGCGCCAGTCATTCTCACTGCTGCGTCCCTGCGAGGTGCTGGAGCATCTGCTGCTCATCGGCAGTGACAGCAGAAGGGTGGCCACATTTGTGGCACCCATTTTCCGCAGCGATCCCGCAATGGCCACGAGATTTGTCAACGTCATGCAGGTAGTGACACTGCTGGAGGGGCTGATCTCGGACGACATGAGAGTTGAGATGGACAAGCAGCTGTACGATCGCGAGTGCCCAGTTGAGGTGATATCCAAGGTGGTATCCCGTCTGGCAGCGATGTCAGCGGATAACCTGAAGGCCATAACACAGAAGTTTCAGGACATACCCAACGTTAAGCCGGCTGTGGAAATGTTACTCGATGTGCTGAGCATCATCGATCCGGATGCTCCGCCGCATGGTAAGGATTGAACTTTGGCTTAACCCCAACAAATTTTGGTTTTCATATACATATATCCCCCTTAAATTAGAATTTTCCCTTTGTCTTACTATTTATTTTTGTTCTCTTTAGATTATTCCGCTTCATCGCGATTCCTGCAGCCAACGGGTGCTTTTTTCGGCAGCGAGTATGGACTTGCCATCTTGGCCGAAACGGTTAAGCAAATGGCCATGACACGGTGAGATCAATTTATATAATAATCATGCACTAATTGTTTAAATCCATAAGTATTCTTGTCATTTAATTACAGCTTAGCTGTCTGCCGCAACCTTTTGATACTGCAGTACCTGGTGTGCAAGCCAGCTGGCATGAGTACCGCAAACATTTCCACAAACATCAATTATATGCACTGTTATAGCACCTTGGTCTGGATCGCCGACACGCCCATTTCCCTGACTGCACCAGCCGGATTGTACGTATCTCTGCTTTTTTTTTTACTTTTAAACAATATTCCCTTTATAAATTACCCTTTTCAGTGAGGCTTCTATACAGCGCCTGAGCCGTGCCCAACTATTTAGTGGCTACACTCGTCCCTATACCAGCCAGTTGCGGAACCTGGGCAATGACCAGACCACGCTGCTCAGTCTCTTCCTGCAGTCCAAGGGACTCTCCAGCGCCCTTGCCATGATACAGAAAACCGACAGCCTGCAACTGGAGACCGAACCGTTTAACCTGCGCGATGTGCTGCTGCAACTTGTGGGCTCCATCAACAAGATGCTGTGGCCCGAGTCGCCCATCTACGTGTTCCCCGAATGGCTACTGGGCACCTGCCAGCACATCATCGTGCAGGACTATGTGCGCCTCTTGTCCGGCTGGTGTACGACGAAGGCCGATGCAAGTAAGTCGGCGAGTAGAGTTTCTATATGGTTATGTTTCTCTAAATAGGATCTAAGGACGCTTTGTGCTGGCCGTATCCCTGCTGGACTGCGGGGAGGCGCACAAGGCAGTCCATCAGTTTCAGGAAACAGCTTCCTCCGTGGTCGAAGACGACTTCCTAGTTGAGCACGTGCTAAAGAGCACGCCGCTGTACAGCAAGTTGCAGGAGAGTGTCGTCCAAGGAGAGGCAGTCACGGCGGAAGACACCAAAGCGGCCATTGTTCAATATTACCTGAAGGTAATCAAGCTCTTTGAGCAGTACTCGGCGCTGGACTGCATTAACCAACTGGCCAATGAGGCCATGAAAATCCTCAAGTACAACGATCCGCAGCTGCCCATGTTCCAGTCTATTGTGTTCAACATTCATCTGCAGTGGGGCCACTACGATCAGGCCTATCACGCCCTGGTGAGCAACGCCGATACGTCGCGGCGAAAGGATTGCCTGCGGCAGCTGGTCATAACGCTGTTCAACACCAAGAAGCTGCAGCTGCTCATGCGGTTCTCATACCACGGCCTGCAGAACGAGTTCGAGGACATTGTGGAGAGTCGGGCCAGGGCCCTGAGCATCGATCAGAACGATGTCTACAACTTCTTGTACGCCTTCCATACGGACAAGGGGAATATGCGTAAGGCGGCCACGGTTATGTACGAGCAGGCCATGCGCCTGCAAGTGGACAGTGATGCCCCCAATGCCCTGGAGAAGCGATGCTCCTCGCTCTTGGTTTGCCTGAACAGTTTGCACTTGGTGGACAGCCGTTACAGATGGATTGCCAAACCCACCATTGGCGACGAAAGATTGGGTTCAATGGACAAAAACGATGATGAACTTAGGGACGAGGCCAAGGAAGAGGTGATTGTCCTGGAGCTGCCCGATATTCGCCGGGAACTGGTTCACGCCGAGGCCATACTCGAGCTGTCCCATTTCCGCAAAGATGCCGCTTCCTATGATCGCGCCTCACCCGAAGAGTTGTCCTATCTTCTGGCCAGCTGTGGTCTGTACACGGCTGCCCTGAAACTGTCCCGGGGACACACCTTCTCCGTGCTGCCCATATTCGAGAGCCTGACGACGGCTTGTGTCACGGCCACAGAGGATAAGTCGGCGAATGCCTGGAGCTGGTTGCAAAACAACGATATGGCAGGTGGGTTCAGGGATAAGGCTTTTCAGGTTTCCAACTTTATTGATTATGCTTCGTGCTTTTTAGATCTTCCCCATCGAAACAATGCTGCCGACATGGCCTGGGCCCTGCTGGAGAAGCTGTTGGGGGATAACGAGGAGAAGAACTCCACACTGATCAAGAAGAGCATCGTTAACAGACTTCTTGTGTTGAATGCCTTCGTGCCCCAGTGGCTGATGGATTCGTACAAGCTGGCCAATTCCCGGGAGCTTCTGCATCTTTTCGTGAAGCACAACCGCCTGCTTGAAGCCGCTGATCTGGGCCATGAAATGATCGGCGGCATGCTGGGAGCAGGCTGCGAGTACTTTGACTTTGGGCACTCGGTGAATGTAACGAGTCCCCAGCTCGCATTTCCCATCAACACAATCGATCTGCTGCTGCACGCACTAAAGGTCAATGGCAAGGAGGACATCGAGTATGAAATGGTAAGCTCAAAGAATTGCGAATTCAAGGTTGAACGGCGATGCAAAACCCAAACCTATTATTTTCTAGGCCTGCATCAAGCTGGAGGAGCAGGTCCGCAGGTACATCGACACGGTCAAACGCACAACCGAGGACAAAATGAGCATGGCCATCCTGCAGAGTCGCGAGGAACGTCAGCAGCAGCAGCAACAGCCGCTTTTCCATTGAATATTTTGTTTCATACAGTTTATTTTATAAGATTTTCGAAATAGGTTATAAATTTACATTAAAAGTCATCCGTCATAACCAGCTCAGAGAGGAACTTTTTGTAAATGTTCATAAACTGGGCGACGAATGCTTCCAGGTGGAAAATGTGCTTGGCCCCCGACTGCATCCGGTGCTCGTATTCCGCTGCAAACTCAAGCGTCTTGGCTTTGATGGACATATCACAGTTGTTCACCAGCTGCTCAACAAGACCGCGGAAAATGAGATTGGGAGGCACGCCCTGGGTGAGCAGTTCGTACAGTCGCTCGCGGATTTTCTCCAGCTTGCCGGGCGTCTGCTCGCTGATGATTTGGGAAGCAGTTTCGCGCAGGAATACCTGCCAGTCCAGGTCGGGTATCTCCTGGTTGGCGGTAAACGGCGCCTTGGCCACCTTGGAGGCCTCTAGCATTAGTAGAGCCCGCCTAAGATTGCGCTCAGACTTGTCCACCACGCGCTTGGCCAGCTCCACCGGCAGGGTGAGACCCTCCCGCTTGCAGGTGCTCTGCAGGATGGACACGATCTCCGTTTCGTTGGGCGCCGCCACCCGGATGCCCAGGCAACGCGACCGAATGGCCGGAATGATACGGGACGTGGAGTTCACTGAGATAATGATCCGGCAAGTGGCCACGTACTTCTCCATGGTGCGGCGCAGGGCATGCTGCGCGTCCTTGGTAAGCTCATCACCCTCGGAAATGACGATCACCTTGAACTCACGCTGGCCATTGATCTCGATCTGGTGCGTCTGAGCAACCTGCTTGATCAGATCGATGACCACCGTTCGGTCGTACATGCCG
The DNA here is from genome assembly GCA_018904815.1 of Drosophila ogumai. NCBI lineage: Eukaryota > Metazoa > Arthropoda > Insecta > Diptera > Drosophilidae > Drosophila > Drosophila ogumai. The sequence continues at coordinate 21,822 of JAEIIJ010001298.1, forward strand.
GCATCGGAGGGATTCACCTCCAGGTGGTAGTTGCTGCTGACTGTCATCACCTCGATCTTGCGGTTAGATGGAGTGGTAAATGTCATGGTTTCACTCCGCAGCCGCTCCACGCCGGCTCCGTACATCTCCCTCAGGAGGCACATGATGCGGGTCTTCTTGCCGGCGCCCGAAGGTCCGTAAAACATGAGATGTGGGAAGTCACTCTGCTTGCACAGATTTCGCAGATTATCCGCCTGGTCCTGTGCATAGGAGAAACATATTAGCAAGATGGCTTTCGTATGAATATGGCTGATCCTGCTGCCTTTACCTTATGGAAGTCCAACTTGGCCAGTTCCCGCGGCCGGTATTTGTCCACCCAAAGTGCCATGTTGTCTGGGCATGCAGCAAGTTAACAATTATTAAACAAAAACACAACTTTAGTTCAGTAAATTAGCGTGCGCGCCTTTTTGCAGTAAGGGTTCCAGTGTGACCAGGTACCTGGAAGTAGCTTAAGTCCTAAAGCGACGCTCAGTGAAATATTAAGAACTGCATTTACTTATTTTCAGAAAGTCGAATTGTAAATACCCTTTCAGTTTTATTTTTATTTCTTTTTTTTTTTAATTTTTGTTAATGCAAAAGTATATGAAAAATTTAGAAACTGTTTTTGTATTTAATTCAATATTGTAGTTTTAACTAATTCAATAATACAAATTAAATTAATAACGGACATTGCTAGATTGATTCGGCTTTAGATGCTAAAATAACAATAATTATATCTATGATTTATGGGGTCAAAAATAATACCTTCCCTGTAAATATTACAATATAAAAGTTCCTGAAAGGCACTTCTCCGCTGAATATGCAATACATATTATGCAAATTGCAAAATACATTTAAATTTTTGATTATACATAAAAAAACAAAAATGGCTCTTAATTTTATTGCGATATTTATTTTAGGCGTCACGGTGCTTGCATTTTACGTGTGAAAGGAGGGATTTATTCCGTTTAAAGGTCTTTTTGCAGTGCAAACAGTTGAAAAGTTGTTCAGAGACCTTTTTCTTATGGGATATCTTTATGTGATTCGTGAGTTCACGCGCGCTAGAAAAATCTTGTTGGCAGTGGGAACACTTTATGCTCTTTTTTATGTGGTAGAAGGTCATGTGTTTTTTGAGGGCATTCTTGTAATTGAACTCTCTTTGGCAACTCTCGACGGAGCATTTAAACATTTGTTTGTTGCCGTGCGTTTTGGTGTGTGCTTCGAGCTCTTCCTGGTTTAAAAATGCCAGTTCGCAGTGGGAACACTTAAACATTGGAATTTGTGGATGACTCTTGAAGTGTATCGTAAATTGTTGCTGGGTTGTAAAATCTTTTTGGCATTGGGAACACTTAAAGGGCTTCTCCCCAGTATGCTTCCGGATGTGCTGTTGTAGTAAGGACTGGTATATAAAGGTCTCTGTGCAATAGGAACACTTGTAGGTAGGCATTTTGTGTCGGTACTCGTGTAATTTCAGTTGAATACTTTTCTTAAAACGCCTTAGGCAGAAGGAACACTGGAACGCAAAACTGTTAGGTTCCCATATTTGCTCTCGCAAATATGAAGGATCGATTTCATAATCTAAACTCTCCCCGACATCTTCCCCTAATGAGTCATCATCAATTGGCTCGTTTAGAACTTGGCCGGGAAAGTATTCTTCCGGTGGCTCCTCGTTCATCACATTGCCTGGAAAGTATTTTCCTGTTTGCTCAGGCTTCACTTCGTCTGAGAGGAATTCATCTATCAGGAAATATTCCATCTGTGGTGCAGATTCCTCTAAAACATTGTCGATGCGTTCATTCTTTATTTGGATCCCGCTTTCATCCTGTGTTATGTCAATTATTCCTTCGGGATCATGCATGAATTCAAATGCGTTCTTGGCAGCTTGCAGGCAAGGCGGGCAAACGGTTTCGGGATACGAATCACCCTTGAATATGTCAAGTCCTGTGTATTGAGACAACAGGTCCGCAATGGGAACGCAATGCTCTGGAGAATTTTCAAAAATATTGACTATTTGTTTTGATTTTTTCAAGCAAACTCGACACCTGCAAAGAGATATTAAAAACTGAAGCATGTCCTCAGATTTTAAGTTTGCTTACTTATGTGTTCTGTTGGGAAAAGAACGGATTCGAGGCGAAGCAACTGCCGTGGTGTCCTCCATATCCTTTCCTTGCCAAACTTTTCATTAAACAGAAATAATATTATTATTTACATTTACTGTGATATGTGACCGCCGCAGACCCAATATCAAATACCAAAGAATGTGTCACACTACTTCATCAGCGATGTTTTTGGTATTTTTATTACGCCACTTGGTATATTAGAGCGACCAGTCGGCGGTCACACTGAGCACTACTAACAACATTTTACGCCACCACATACACAAATTCTGCGGCTGAATTTGCGAAAAAAACTGCAGATTGCTGATTGCAGGACGCATGGAGAACGGTGTGGAAAACGGTGCCTTGGCCGAGGGCGAGCCGGTGGACGAGGTGGGCGAGAACCAGGTGGTGAGCAGCTCCGACGGTGAGGGTGACGGCGATGTCGATGGCGATGTTGAGGAGGAGGGGCAGGTGCTACAGCAGCAGCAGCAGCCGCCGACGTCGCCGCCGCCGCCGCCGCAGCAGCCGCAAATAACAAACGATTGCGAGCGGGAGTTGGAGGGGGAGCGTGAACTATCCGCGTTGGATGCAATTAACACCAACAATTCGGACTCCGGACCACCGCCCCTGGATAGGACGACAGCACCAGTCGCCGCCATGCTGGAGGATAACCTGTGCGACAAAGATGTGGACAGTGATGTTGGCGACGACGACAACGACGATGAGGTGAGCACACTTGGAAACACACTTAAAAATGCATGCCTGACATGCGAACTCCCTTCCAGGCCAAGGAGAACTACGAGGGCTTCAATGGCACGGGACGCACGGTAACCTTGCAAACGCTGATGGCCGCCAATGTCCTGCAGCCGGGCCAGGGCTTGATGACAATCGAATACTTGGGCCAGAAGTTTGTCGGAGACCTGCTTTCCGACGGCAAGATCAAATCCCATGAGACTGAGACTATTTTCCTGACGCCCAGCGCCTGGGCGATGCATTGCAAGCGGATCATCAATCCGGAGAAGAAGAGCGGCTGCGGCTGGGCCTCGGTCAAGTACAAGGGCAAAAAGCTGGACGCCTACAAGAACACGTATCTGCGGAAGTGTGCCCTCCAAAAGGAGGCGCCGCTCGATGACTGTGACCTGGGTATGTATTAGCTACCAGATGCTACCTGCTAGATCGCTGCTGATTCCCTTGTAACTGCAGATGCCGAACGCAAGTCAGAGTCCCCGGAAATTGTGGTCAAAAGAACAGTATTCGCCCACAATACCGTGGCCAATCGCAATATAGTTCAGTGAGTAAAATATATTTTTCGGAAGATATTCCTTTAAATCCTTTTGACTCTGTTATAAACATATTCATTTGTATTTAAATCCTTAGCGACGCCAACATGCTCATTGAGTCCGTGCCGTTCTCGTCGGTGGGCAAACTGCAGCCCTTCCTCATCACAATTAACTCCTCTGCCCTCCTGCTGGCAGACTTCCACTGTCATTTGACGGTGCGCGAGGTTTGCGGGTATCTGGGCGGAACCTGGGACATGAACACGCACAGTGAGTCTGGATATGCAGGCTGCATATGTAAATCGCTTTAATATTCTTTGTTTGCTCAGCATTGTCCATTACAAAGACATATCCTTGCCGGAGCACACGCTTCGATCGCCAGAGAGCCGGCGAAGTGGAACGGGACATACAGAAGATGATGATCCAGGATCAGCTGCTGTTGGTGGGTTGGTATCACTCGCATCCCAAGTTCCAGGCGGAACCGACGCTGCGGGACTGCGACTCCCAGCTGGACTATCAGATACGGATGCGTGGTGCCAGCGATCTCACCTACACGCCGTGCGTTTCCCTGATTATATGTAAGTACTACTGGCCAAGAATAGAATTCATAGAATGCACTGATGACCTTCAATATCTTCCCCAGCTCCCTACTACGATGAGAATCCCACTCTCGAGTCGGTGGTCAAGTGTATTTGGATTGTGCCGCCCAATGAGAACCGGCAATCCATGGAGTACGGCCGGCCCATGCTAATGCAATACTCGGTGCTGCCGGACAAGGAGATACCCGAGGAGGTGCGCTCCGAGATCCAGCTGTGCGTGGACTACTACACCCAGTACCGAAGCGAGGTGGTCAAGTTCCGGCACATCTACAACAACGACGTCACCTACAACGAGAAGCTAAAGAACACGCTGTACCCGAAGTTCCCCTCAAAGCAGAGCGACAAGGCGCTGTGGAACTGGATCTGCGCGGTGCTCGACTGCGAGCAGGAGGATGACTTCATACCGCCCAAGACCATCAAGATCATTGACAATGACGAGCTGGAAGTGAAGGAGGAAGATAAGGCTGTTGTTCTCATGGACATTGGCAATGACATCAAGATGACGCCACCCAAGGAGGAGCTATTCAGTGACGCTGTCAACGCCATGGAGGAGAGTGCACGCAAAGCGGAGGAAGAGTCCACTGCTCAGGCCGAGCAGAAGGCCAGCGAGCTGAAGGTGATGTCGCTGCAGGAGCAGCTGTGCATGCCCTCCGGCTTGAATATGAACCCGGTGCGAATGCTTTCGCCGCTTGCCACCCCGAATCCCACGAGTCATCCGTCGGTGCTGCCCAATCTGGTGGCCCCAACATTGCCACCGGCTGCCGCCAGCCAGCAGCAGCAGCTGCTTCCCCCACAACTGCCCTCAACGGCTGCCGCTCCACCACCCATTCCACCAGTTTCAACAACTCCGGCGCTGTCGTCTGCCTTGAGCGCCTCGCCACGCGACAGTCCCATCACCATTCAGTCGAACTCCGCCAGCCCGGCCAAATTTGAGGTTCCTGTAAGGGCTTCCCCATCGCCAGCCAAGTCGGACACCTCGTCGCACGCCTCCACCTCGCGCACCCGGAACTCGCCAGCGCCCAGTCCCGGCAAGTTCAGCGTCAGCGACATTGCCCGAAACAGTCCCAGCATCACGCCCAACAAGTACGAAGCGGCCGCGGCTGCTCTGGTGCCTCCAGCAGCCGCCTGTCTGCCCACGGCCAATGATCTAATGGCCGCCAGCTTGGCCCAGCTGGCGGGACAACTGCCGCCGAATTTCCTGCAGGCAGATCTGGCGGCGCTCTTCCAGCAGCAGCGCAAGGATTACGGCAGCTCTTCGCTTAACCAGCTGGCCGCAGCGGCGGCCAAGGTGGGTGGCTCCAAGCAAGGCAATGCCACAGCTTCCACCGGCCTGAGTGATCCGAATGTGGCAGCCGCCGTAGCTGCCTACTCGAATAGCTTCAACATGCCGCTGCCCACAGGAGGAGGAGGGGGAGCTGGTGGCAATAGTAATGCCCACAACAACAGCAAATCCAAGTCGGAGCGATCATCAAAGTCCTCGTCGTCGTCATCCTCCTCGAACTCAAGCTCGACCTCCAATTCGTACAAGACAAAGCTTATGAAGGAGCTGGACGAGCTGAAGAACGACCCGCTGAAGATGAGCGAGCTCATCCGATCGCCAGAGTATGCAGCCCTGCTCCTCCAGCAGGCGGAAGCACTGGGCGCCACCACTCTGGGCACCCTGGGCTTTGGCTCGGACTACAGTTATTTGACAGGAGCTGGACTGGGAGTGCCCACCGCCGGTCAACCGTCAAACTCTTCCTCTGGCAAGTCATCGAAATCCTCGCCGGCTGCTGCAGCGGCGGCTGCCTTAAGTGCGGACTACAACAACTTAATCCAGGCCTCCAAGCTGCTCGGCTACGACTCCTACATGCAGCAGAGCAAGCAGAGCAACGACCTCAACGCGTTCCTGCAGCAGCAGATGGCAGCCGTGGCAGCTGCCTCGATTCCGCCGCCTCCCCAGGCCACATCAAGTAGCAGTTCCAATAGCAGTTCATCCAAGAAACAGCAGCAGCAACAGCTGCAGCAGCAGCAGCAGCACCAGCAACAGCAGCAGCAACAACAGCAGGCCGCTGCTCAGGCAGACTACACGGCCTTGTTGCAGACCTACACCAAGTTGTTTGATCCCAACAACCAATTCGCTGCAGCGATGGCGTCCAACAAGCACATGGCAGGAGCCCACAATGAGCTCTCCGCACTGCTCTCCTCGGGCGTGGGCATGTCGGGAGGTGGTGGAGGCGGTGGCGGATCGAAGCAGAAGCAGAAGCAGAACCAGAACGACATTCAGAGCGACATGCTTAACCAGCTGCTGCAGCTGGAGAAGCAGGACTCGGAGATCAAGGCGCTACTGTATCGCCAGAATAAGGCAGCTGCCGATCTGGACGCCCTGTTTGCCACTCCCTCTGGGGCTGTGGTGGGAGCCGGGCCCTCGGGGAATGCCCTGAAGTCAGGCGGCTCTTCAAGCGGGGCGGGAGCGAGTGGTCTCTCATCGCCGTCATCCCTCTCCAATCCAGCCGCCTACTACAATGCATTGGCGCAGGAGAAGATGCAGGACTACGCTGCCTTCTTCCAGCAGCAGCATGGCAAATACGGTATTCCCGATCCGCTCTCGAAGACCACACTGGCGGCCAATAACATGTTCATGACGCCATCGGCCTTGTTCAAGATCCAGCAGGAGTCTTTGTCAGCCATGATGATGAAGCCCCCTAAATCCACGACGCCCTCTTCGGCGCGAACCCGGGAGTCCTCGGCCTCGCCAGCTTTGGAACGGTTGACGCCCACAAAGTCTGCAAACAGTGGAGGGGGTGGAGGCGGCGGCAATAGCGGCAGCAACTCCAACTCCGCCGGCAAGTACAACTTTAGTGCAGTAGATCTGGCCATCTCCAGTGTGCCCTCGAATACGCCCTCGCCGGCGCCATCTGATGGCAGCAGCAGCTCCTCGCATCGCAGGCCCTCGCCGGATCTGAGCCGTCTCTACGGGGAGCTAGCTCCACCGGGAGCACTTGGATTGCCCAAGAAGCGCATGGAATTCGCATCGGTGGCGGATCTGGCTGCTCCGCCGCCGGCAAAGATGCCCAAGAACAGCATGGGCGATGACATCCTGAACTTGTCCCACGACTAGAATTTCCGGAACGGAACAATGGCGCACTCACATCCTTGCCAGAGGGCAGTAGAAGTCGCAGTATTTCCCCAACAGCAACTATTTCCATGCGTAATGCAAAAAAGTGTAGCAACTCCATTAACGTACCAGTGTCCGTCATTTTAATCGCCCAATCAGTATATATTTCGGGACAAATATTTTATACTATCTTTCCATTTTCCTATTTTAAGTTTACCATATTCTTTGCCAAGTGTAAAGTTCATCAACGATCAGAGTAATGATCGACCACACATGTACTTTATTTTCACATATTTTCTACAGTTTAGATATGCCGTGCATATATATACACTCATTATGATCCGTAAGGAATTGTCCTTCCTACGAGTGAATCTCCGCTTTTACTCACCCTACTCACGAGCGCTGTATGTCCTTAAATGTTTAATTTAATGTATACTCGTACTAATTTAGGTTTAATTACCGCATAAAAAGTACTTTAAGTATTTTAATATACAGACAGAGCACACACATCAACTGTATTGTATTGTATTGCCTACACCACATTAACTATAACTTTGAATCTTTGCCGCAATAAATTACACAACTAGTTACTTAGTTTACATCTCCGGGTTACTCTTATGGGTTTGGGGTGAATTTTGATTCCCTTAAGAGGGAGAAAAGGAGGACTTATGGGATTACTGAGAGGGGAAAGATGATAACTACTTATTGATGGAAATATACCCCTAAACATATGTTATTTACTTGTATGGGAACTTTTAACCGTTATCTTCCTATTATTTTTTTAGTAACCCTTTTGGCTTTCAAATTATATCTTTTTTAAGCAGTTTTATTTTTTAATTTTAGTAAAACTTACCATTTAGTTTGGAATAGGTATACCCCGTTCGCTTCAGTTATAAACCTGTAAAACCGCTATGCTAAGTATATCACGTATGCCCCACCAGAGGTTCTCTGTGGTGCGATTTAGTCTTGGTAACAAAATCAAAACAATCCGTACGCATCAACAACAAATCTGGGGGGCAGGGCAGGTGTTTACCTCTCGCCGTATCATTCGTAAGACTTTTAGGGGACTGGCCTTTCTAGCGGCTACTAGTTTCTCCGGCCAGTATTCAAAACACTCGCTATCCGGACTGGATATAAATAGAGGTGGCCCCTAAGCGACGAGCTTCAGTGCTAGTTTAAACCCCCAGAGGATCAGACATGTCGCGATACAAGGTAAACCGTTTTATCAAATATCGGATTTGTGCTATCAAAGTGAAGAGTGTTTATCTGGAATGTGTCATTATGTTAATTATAAATAACCAAACATAGAAAAATTGGTTCTTGGTGTTTTAAATGTGAACAAAATAAGTGACAAAACCATTTTTCGGAATACAGTTCAATGGAAAATCAGGAAATATACACAATTGAAATATAGCTTTCAGTGAAATCGGGAAATTCTGTCGCGTGCCTAGTGCTTAAATTTCAACTCTGCGTTCTGGGTGTTAAAAACAAGTTTCCAACTTGAATAATTTTATAATCTTATGCCGGTTTATTTAGATCAGGGTTTTGCTTGTTTTTGTTAAGAGATATAAATTTCTATTTTAGATTTGAATTATGCAAATATACAAATTGCTTTCTTAGACAAGTTATCTTTACGACATCTGGTATTATCTATTTCAGAAGTACATCTTATCAAAGCTTATGCTCTTAAAAGTTTTTATCATGTTTTGGGCCATATTTTTATGTTTGTACACTAAAAAATAAAATCAGCTTTTGTCAAAGAAAAATATAATGTTAATTTTGGTATCAACTGGCATTACTTATCTTTGTTTCTAAGTTTGCTAAAGAAACTTCTTGTCAGAGAAACATATTGCTTATTTATTTTCTGATTTCAGTATCTCTCTGGCTTTGGGTCCCATTTCTCCTCCGAGGACGAGCGGTATCCCAACTCCCTGCCAGTGGGCCAGAACTCCCCTCAGGTGTGTCCCTACAAGCTCTATGCCGAGCAGCTATCGGGAAGCGCTTTCACAGCGCCTAGAACCGAGAATGCGCGAACTTGGCTTTACCGGAAGCTGCCCTCGGCAGTGCACCTGCCTTTCCAGCCCTTCAAGGGGGCCAAGTACTTTAGGCAAAACTGGGATGAACAGCCACCCAATCCGAATCAGGTGGGTAGCTTTAATATTTCTAATATATTCATCACTAATTAATGTTATAATGCTCTCTTTAGTTGCGCTGGAAACCCTTTGATCTGCCATCAAAGGATGGAAAATCAGTGGACTTTGTGGAAGGCTTGCACACGGTTTGCGGTGCCGGCGATCCCAGATCCCGTCATGGTCTGGCCGTCCATATTTACTCCTGTAATAGTTCCATGGATTCATCGGCTTTCTATAATAGTGACGGCGATTTCTTGATTGGTAAGAATATATAAACCAAGTGAGATGAACAATAAATAATATATTTTAATATTTTTAGTGCCGCAGCAAGGAGTTTTGAATATAACTACAGAGCTGGGAAGGATGATAGTGGCCCCCAATGAGATTTGCGTTATTCCCCAGGGCATTCGATTTGCCGTGGCTGTGGACTCTCCTTCCAGGTGGGTTAATATAATACATTTATTGAAATTTACAATTTATAAACCTTTTCTAGAGGTTATATACTTGAGGTCTATGATGGTCACTTTGTGTTGCCGGATCTAGGACCCATTGGTGCTAATGGCTTGGCCAATCCCAGGGACTTTGAAACACCCGTGGCCTGGTTTAACGACCAGTCCGTAAAAGGTAAATATCTGCTTAAAAATAAAATAAACTTGTAATAATCAACTTCGAATATCTGGCTTAGACTTCCAGGTAATATCCAAATTCCAGGGCAGCCTATTTGTGGCCAAGCAGAACCACAGCGTCTTCGATGTGGTGGCCTGGCACGGCAACTATGTGCCCTACAAGTATGATCTGTCCAAGTTCATGGTGATCAACTCGGTTAGCTTTGATCACTGCGATCCCAGCATCTTCACTGTACTCACCTGTCCGAGCTTGAGACCTGGAACAGCCATTGCAGACTTTGTGATATTCCCGCCCCGTTGGTCCGTCCAGGAGCACACCTTCCGCCCGCCATATTACCATAGTGAGCTTTGATACCTTGAGAAAGCTAATGCCGGGATGCTAATGATTCTTTAATTTCTATAGGGAACTGCATGAGCGAGTTCATGGGCCTGATCTTGGGCAAGTACGAGGCCAAGGAGGATGGTTTTGCTGCCGGTGGAGCCACTCTGCACTCCATGATGACTCCGCATGGTCCGGATGTTAAGTGCTTTGAGGGAGCCTCGAGTGCCAAGCTAGTGCCAGAACGCGTAGCTGAGGGAACTCAGGTATGTGTTAAGTTATATTTTATATATATTTATATTAATATTTATTATGGTTAAAAGGCCTTTATGTTTGAATCTTCTCTGAGTCTGGCCGTCACCAAGTGGGGCGAGGAAACCTGCCAAAAACTGGACGCAGCTTATTACGAATGCTGGCAGGCCTTGAAGGATAATTTCCAAAATGCTGAATTATAATAAACTAGAAAAGACAAGTCATGAAAGTCACTTAATAAACACTCAATTTATTATATTTTATTTATATTTTAATTTTGGAATAAAAGGTCGGCAACATTAAAAAAATCAATAATCAAAGCAAGGACTCTCAGAAAAACTATAAAATCTTTTAAAAAATTATAATTTGACCTATTATTCTAATATTTTCAGTAATACAAAAATAATTCAAACGAAATGAAAGCCTTTTATTGGTCCTTTCATTAAAAAAAAAGATTTTCTAATTGATGTTTTTGACTCTGATTCACGTTATGTAACACTTATCAATCAGACACTAGATTTCCAAGTACATATAGCACTATTATAAATGCATGAACATTAATGGACGCCAATGGATAAAATTCCAGCTTAATATACAACACACTTTAAGCTCCTTATTTGTAACTCAATGGAATTCTTATAGCCTAAACGTAATGCTTGGAGCGGAGCGTGGACTTCGATTACTGAACACTTGGCTGCTATTCAGCCGGCAGACACACAAATGGTTGCAATTGACCTGGGCTGGCTCGGAAACCTGGACCTTGGGGAACTCTGGGGTGTCGTGGGTGCTGGTCACATTGTCGTCGGATCGGCGGCTGTACAAGCATTTGGTGGCACAGTTGCAGGATCCCAATCCGTAGTTCTTCGGAGCCGGATTGCAATATTGATGCAGTGAGTGCTCTAGACTAGCTCTTTCCACCGAGCAGTAGCTGTCCAGCGTGTCCACAGTGCTGATAAGATCTGGTGCGAGCTCGGTTTGCTGGCGGTTGGTCAGCCAATAGGTTCGCATGTCGCCTTTGCCCTAAAACACAGGATAGATTAAGTTATTTTCTGGCAAGGATTTGCACCTTAGCTCACCTTGATGCTAGTGATGCCTCGTTCGATGCAGACATAGCCGCCGATGGACTGCAGTAGCTGGAAAGTAACCTCCGAGATGTGGATCTTCATGGAGTCGCCGGTGCTCTCCATTCGGGAAGCTGTGTTCACAGTGTCCCCAAACAGGCAATATCTGGGCATCTAAGTTTTAAGGAAGATATTAGGATTCCTAATGAAACTGAAAAATGTATATATTGCCTCACCTTCTGACCTACAACTCCGGCTGCACATGGACCCGAGTGAACTCCAATTCTTAGCTGAACAGTTTCGGTGGGTTTGTGCCGGATCTTGAGATTCCCCACCTTCTCCAGGAGGTGGAGTGCCAAAGAGGCAATTTCTCCTGCATGTCGATTGCCATTTGGCAAGGGTAGTCCGGATACAACCATGTAAGCATCGCCAATTGTCTCCACCTAGGGAGTTTTAATTAGCACATTAATATATCTGATTAATTTCCATTTGCTATTAACCTTATAAACATCGTAGTTGGATATGATGGCATCGCAGCAGGTGTACCACTCGTTGAGCATCTCCACCACCTGGAAGGGTGTGCTGGTGGTGCAAAGTTCGGTGAAACCCACAATGTCACTGAATAATATTGTGACACAGTCGAAGCACTCGGCCTCTACGGGATCCCCGCGCTTAAGGAGCTCAGCAACAGGTCTGAAGAAGATAGGGTTTTAAAGTTATATTTATTAAACTTTTAAAAACATATTTTTATGTTGCAATCTTCTGTGCTAGGGAGCACTGGCTGGGCAGCCAGTCTGGATTACCTGGGCAGCATTTGGTATAGAAGCATGTCTGTCTTTTTTTTCTCTTCATACAGTAAATTAGTTCGTTCCTGGACAAGGCCCTCCAAATTGTAAGCGTATTTCTCCATTATAGAAAGCATATTGTCAAATATATTTGGCTTCCTAAAGAGTCGTGCGAATTTAATGTTAATTTAAATGTTTTTTAGGAGTTTCCAAAAAGTAGTTCTTACAAGCCAGCCTGTAGTTCCTTTAGATGCATGCGAACCAGTCTGATGTCTGGTCTTGCCTCCGGATCCTCATCCCAGCACTGGCACAAACACTTACGAACATAGTCCGGTATGTCCAAGTGGGTGTGCGTGAGGGCCGGCCGGAAAACGCCGTGCTGCAACAATTCCGGACACTTGACAAACTGGATTATTTCTGCAGGGAAAACAGGACATTTAAGTAAAGTAATTTCAAATTATTCAAGTTCCAAGTGTCAGACCCTCATTCGTGTAGGCCGTTTCCCCCCACGGCCCCTTGTGGCCAATCATCTCGTAGAGCAGTATGCCAAAAGAGTAGACGTCCCCCTTCTGGGAGCCACGTCCTGGCCGGTAGGCATCCCTCAAAAGCTCCGGCGCCATGCAGAGGGCACGTTTCACTTCCAGTTCATTTCTGTGAATGTCACAATATTAGAATATCTTTTTGTTATAGTGAAAGAAAAACATCCTGGCTGCCAAAGGACTATGTGTTTTAGTATAAACATAGGTTAAAGTAGTTATTTTTGCACAATTTAAAAATATCAAACTAACTTATTGGGTTCCTCTTGGCCTGCTTTTAGTTCATGGAGGCCAAATTCGGAGATTTGGCAGACCCAACGGGAATCGATGAGGCAATTGCTGGAGCGCAGATTCCCATGGGATATTATCTCCGAGTCGTGCAGGTATATCATCCCCTTCAGGATATCGGATACCAGTGAGGAGATGAACATGTGGTCCAAATGCAGATCCTCGTTGGCCAGCACATCCTCCAAACTACCTCGAGCACAGTACGTGGTGAATATTATCACAGATCCATGATCGGTGGAGGCCCCTATGAAGTTAATGATGTTCTCATGGCGCACCTTTTTGTATAAAAAAAAAGTTGTAAGCCTTTCACAATCATTAATTCGTGGGTTTACCTCTCGCATTAGTTTCAGTTCCTTACGAATGGATCTGGTTATATCTACATTCTTCTTGTGAATCTTCTTCATGGCCACAATATTGCCACGAAAAAGCGCTGTTTATTTGAGATTAATCCTTAAATATATATCTATCCATATAACACACATTAATATGGCTCACCAATATTTGTAAAAGATCGTTTATTGGGTTCACCAACCACAAGGATACTCTGACGACAGATTTGAAACTTAAATATAATTTTTAAGAACATAATGTGTTACATAAATTAGTAATTAAATTAGTATTTCCCCTGAATACCTACAATATTCTTATTACTGGGGTTATTGTACTCTCCGAGATTGATTACAGTCACCTCCTTCATGTCCACCTTCCACAGCAGTCCAGCCAGAGTTTGTTCATAGCGATAATGCCTGAAAATGTGAGAATATTATAAGGAAATAAGTTGAAGACTACACTTGAATACTACTTGATGAGCAGAGCAAGGGCAACCACAACGACGAGGGCACATAAAGGTCCAGTTACCAGATACCGCCAGTCCAGCTTCTTTCGGGGACAAATTTCACCATGAAAACCACAGATGGGCTCTGCGCGAGGAGGACGACCATTTAGCCACTGAATGGGTCTGTCGTTTCTTATATAGCGAAATTCCTGGGAAATAATTTATAGCTAGTTAATCATAATTTATTTAAATTTTAGGTGTTAAGCTTACTGGAATCACGGAGTGCTTGTCGTAGGCAAAGAACCCCACGGGCTGCATTGACATCTTGGCCAGAGATCCAGTCGTGGAAGCACTGCCCACATCGTTTTGTAGGGTTATGACTGTGAAATTTCCCTCGGCATCGCCATTTGAATCAATGTAGACCTGTGAAAGTGAGCAAAGTGGAAGAAATTATGATTTCAGTAATAAAAATATTCATAAGAGTGTCGAGAATTATATGAGATACCATTCCAAAGGGATCTTAAATCAATTTTTAATAAATTTAAATAATTCAGGCTATACTCACATCAAAACCTTGTATGGAATGATAGGACCTATTGAAAATGTGACTCATTACCAGATTTCCATCGTATATATCACCACCAAGCTGCAAGACTTCTGTTATAGCTCGAACATAGATCATTACACTGTCATAGAGATGAAGACCATATATGGGTACCTAGCAGAGGCACAGAAAATCAGTAAAGTCTTAAATAGCTAATATACTTTTTTGAATTTATTTAATTTTGTTTAAGTTTAAACCTCCTACCGATATGTTGTCAAAGACCCGCTGATGATATGGCACCAGAAACGGGGTCTTGCGGGCATAATCCTTAATTTTCGAACAAATGTCGCTGCAAACGCAAAGATGTTAAGATTAATACACCTTGGCATTGGTATCGATTTTAAATATTTAATATTCATGCAAAATTTAAACGCAACAAACTGAATAAAAACTAAATTAAATTTGCTGGGATTTACTAATTATTTGAAACTACAATTTATCAAAACAGGAACAAGAACCAATTTTGAATAATATTTTCATATCCCAAAGCCTGACTAAATTCCGATTGCCATTGGTATTATGGCCTAGACATGCAACATAACGCACTAGTTTTACTCAACTAAAATAAACGAGATATTGGGAAATAATTAGATTAAAGATTGGTTAGAAAGACGCAACGGAAATACGCACAGTTAGAGATAACTAAGAGTCAGATAAATTACCGAATATGGGGATTTTGTGGATATGTCATGCTTATTTTTATAACTGAACGAAATGAGATTTTGTCCAGTGATTTGCTCTTTTCTTTTCTAATATAAGGATCTAAATAATCTGGAATAGATGGTGCATGCATTAGAAGTCTATCCCCAACTATCGATCCGCACGAGCCACTTACTACGTTCCATAATGTTAACCCTTCGATTGGAGTCGTAGATCTCGTCGTCCACCGAGACCACAACGTAGTCCCCGCTCTCGAGCAGCCGCCGGTTCTGAAGGCCACGCACAAAGTCCACCATGGCAATGTGCTCCCCAATGAACACATAAACTGTTTTTGGTTAATTAAATAAACATTAGTTTATCTCTTACAGTGCAATTTATAAAGTTTTTATAAAAAATAAGTTTTTGAAACTAAGAAAATAATTGTAATTGTTTTTTGTAACCAGTTAATTTAAATTTAATAAATAAAATAATTTTATTCTTTATAAAACGCACTGTCTATCATTAAAATCTTACTGCGCGTGGTTGAATAGGTCTCCTCAATAATTTTATCGATCTGCGACAGTGTTTTCGTAGTCGGTATATAATCGGAGATGTACTTGAAGTGACTGATGGTAAAGTTTCTTGCTTCCGCCAGTTCCTGTTCAGGATAAAAAACACGTCTCAGTGGAAGTTGGGGAACTCCATCACTCACCTGAATGGCCCGGGCCACATCCGATCCCCACACTGGCTTCGAGCTCACAACAATGGCGAATTTCTTCCAGTGAAATGCGTTTAATAAACTGATCACACTCTTCGAGACCTTGGAATGTATTGTTATATAACATTGTAATCATAAATATTTCTTTATTTAAATTACCTTCGATGCTGGAGCCAGAGTTCGTGCAAAGGTGTGAAAAGTGCTTTTGTTGGAGACTATTGAATCGGAGCATTTCTAAAGGAATAAAAAGGATACAAATGTACAAAAGCTGCTCGTGAGAACTTAATCGTTTTCACTCAGGAGGTATATTTATTTATTTAAATTCTAACATTAATCAAACTTTCTTCTTATTTTTTGTATAGCCATTAAAGAGATTTAATTGAGACAATTTGGCGTTGAAGTAGAATAATAAAAAAAAGAGCTTTAAAATATGTAAACAACATATTTTAAGAAATTGTAATTGGTTTAAATATCATGTATCTATTTATTTATTTATATCTTGGTTTTCTTTAACTTTCCTGATACAATTAGAATTACCAAACTTTCTGAGTGTATTCTATCCAAAGTAAATTTTCTTCTTTATTATTTCTGTCACTATTAAGTGTTTTTTTAAAGAAAGACTTAAATAAAATGATGGTAAATATCTAAGTCTATAAAACCAATTCCCGCAAGTTCTCAGTCATATGAGATGAGCTTAAGTATCCACGTGGTGACCCAGATTTGCGTAATGGTTTTACTCACAAAGGACAGCATCGGGGTGTTCCAGGCGGAGGCCAGCAGGGCCTCCGTGGTGCAGCTCTCATCCGGACCGATAAAGGCGGCCACTCCTGCCTCCCGCATCTGTGTCATCGCCCTGGATACGAAAGAGTAATCAGAGCGGAGCGATTTCGATGGCCAAAGTACACGCGAAACTGGCGCAGTAATTGAAGGAGTTACCTCAGGGGCTTGACGCGATAGGCACTCGTCTTGTGGCCAATGTCAACCGGCTTAAAGGCCAGCTTCCTGCCCGGCAACAGGTTTGGATTTTTGTTCACATCCTCAATGGCCAGCGGCAGTCCGCCCAGCGTCACCTTGAAGGCCATTAAACGGATTTAAAGTCAGCATTAATTTGTGTACAATTAGAAGTGTGGTTACAAGCAAAGGACTCTGATGACCCCACCTCAATTTATGCATGTTATGCCAGCCGTAAAGGACCTCAGGTAAATCAAAACAAAGCAAAGCAAAGCAAAACAAACTAGGGTTTCCTTCCGCATTAACGTGGCAAGGGGATTGCTCATACATAAATTTCTTGTGTAAAGGGAATGCAGAAATTACCCAGGACTTCTTCTGTTCAGGCACTTGATTATAATTTAAATTGCTTGATGTCAATGTAAGCAACTGTTTAAACACACGCAATCAGAACAAAAAAATAATGCGTACAGGATTTTAAAATTATTATGCACTATTTATGTTACATTTGAAATAAAAAATGACAATTTGTCCTCAATTTGCTAAAGTACCAGAAGGATCTCAAAGCCAGCCAGGTCGTTGATTCTCCGAGCGTAATCCCATATTTCCGGTTCGATGTTTTGGACGTAGCGAAAACGTATCTTCTGGCGATAGACTCTAAAGGTCATAAAAAAACTGCCCAGAGCCAGGACTAGCCTGAAGTACCAGAAGTCCAGCTTGTAGTTTATGGTTCCAATGTCGTAGGCATCCTCCACCTGGTAACACGGGAAGTGGAACAGACCCTTGGCCACTCCTAGCAGCCAGGGCAGGAACATCACGTAACCGAACTGCTCCCACACCGAAAGGCTGGCCTTCCGGATTCTGGACAGGAAATTGTCAAGGCGGCCGGCGGCGTTAAGGTAGACCAATCCGTAACCGTAGAACAAGCTGCTTATGGCGGATGCGGACAATAATGGACTGTAAGCCAGCTCACTTAGGTCGAATCCAGAAATGAGCCGGGCCTGTTGGTGCTCATGTGACAGCTCAATTTTGATCACAATATCTATCATCGACATCATCACCGAAAGCTGCAACGCGACGAACAACCAGAGGCGGGTATAATTACGCATCGACTTGAAAAGTTTGCTAAGCATTTTGTCACTAACAATTTGGATTGGTTCAGGAGAATACAAAAAAGTATACTACAATTGACTTATAAAGAAGCAGCTACCTCTGAAATAAAAAGTTAAGTAACTAAATTCGATTTGTATAAAAAACATTTAGACATTTTTCACAAATTTCGACTTTCAATAAAAATAACTTGTATTTCAATTATAATTTAATTCTGAGAAAGAAATACATTGTATTTCGTTAAGTCCTTTACAATACCTGTTAAGATATTGTACATTAAATGAAAATAATATCAGTCCCTTTACCCTATTTAAAAATTATAAAGAATTACTTCTAAAAGCGTTTAAAGGGTCAAATTTATATTTAAATTTGATTTAGCAAAATGTAAGGGCTTATTTAATAGAGAAATTAACTTATTAAGTGCCTTTTTATTAAATATAAACCGTAAATTCAATTAAAAACCATTCAAATTGGATTTGCGGTTTTAGCTTTTCAGCCAAAATAGAAATGAAATTCACAATCGCAATTGTTGCCAATTATCACGGTTGGATGGCTTCTAAGCTGTTGCAAATTATGGCTAATATCAATATGTGTGCTATTAAGAGAGATATTGATTTGTGGTAGTATAGGAATAAAACACATCAAATTAAAAAGTTAATTTTTCCGTCTGTATACATTTTAAATGATTTTTTTAAATAAAGTTTCAGTTAAACTGAACATATATTATTTTTGTCGGAAGCCACTGACTAACTGGGCTCTTAAGCTCAGCCATTAAAAGCTTTTGAAATAAAAATTCAAAGTAAAGTTTCCTGCGAGGATAATTATTATTCTGAGTTATTATATTTATATGTAGATATACTTTCCACAAGAACAAATTTAAGACTGAAATGACGCTTGGATCCATGCGAACAAAGAGTCCGTTAATTGCGTACGTTAAGCTGTGATTAACTCATATTACCAAGAATCGATTCATAAGTATAGCAATGCCGAAATCGTTAATTAAAGGATGTCGAAATTGCGCAGCGATGATGTGTTGTTTTTGGAAATTAATACAGCGGAATTCGGCAGGGGCAGGAAATGTAGTAGACACTGATGTGTTGGTAATTCTTTAAATAGAATTTCTGATACTCGATTTTTGCATTTAATTCTGAAAAATGCAGAAAAATTCCTAGAATATCATATTAAATCTATTAGTGTTTTTCAAACTACAACAAAAAGTTATATATGTATATTTAACGTTTTTCCTGTCGTTAACTGAACATTTTACTTGTTCCTAAACTTAAAAGCGAACTTGTTTCCCTTTATCTATAATAATTCTGTCATGTGCACTTGACATTTAACAGAATAAAAGACCAACAGGATGTGTAATCGATGGCTTTGATTTGTCTTTTCTTTACTTTACAAACTTTGCGCTTATAAACTTTTCAGCTTTGGGTATTTATGTACACTGTCGGTTCATTTAGCTTGGAAAAACAATATTTTCAACGCAATTTCCTCAAGCCGAAAGCTAGGAGTTTATTGGAATTCCTGGAGCAATAACATGAAGGATACTCTTACGCTTTTCATTTTCATATGGCGTAGCTTTAATAAAATATTTTCATTAAGTTGGCAACTAATTAACAATTAGCCCACTTGGTAGTTTCTGTTCTTGGGCCTGATGAGATTCCCTCTCGTCAAGTTGTCCAATAAGAATGATGTCTTCCCTTACTTTTAATTTATGAGGAAAAAGTTAAATGTTCATGTGTCTGTTGGTAAACCAGGGGAGCAGCTGTCATAGCAACTGTGAAAAGTAGACCTTTAAAGTATTGAATTTAAAGATGTGATTCTGTAGATGAGAAGAAAAACCAAGGCTCTGAATATCAAATGAACACGGGCATCCACTGGAAATATGAAAGAAATTTATTTCTTAGCAATGGAACTTTACTCAATTCCAGAATTTTCCGCAGGTGAATTAAATTCATTAGGGAGAGAAGTCAATGAAAAACCTTTAGCATTTTAATTTTTAATTAACTACCTAATATTTGCTTAGGCGTTGTCAAGGACGATGCTAAAAATATAGACCTAAAAGGAAAAGGCTGCTCCCTGTACTCTAAGAGAGAAAATTGTTTATAATATGGCTTAAAAACTTAATGTAAATAAATATACATTTCCTTTTTATTAAGGATTCTCAGAAGTCTTACGATTAATTTGGACTAACAATAAATTAAATTTAACAAAACGTAGATTAAACTTGTTGATGCGATTCCTTAAAAGTCAATGGCTCTTATCAATAAAAGCATAATTAAAATGCCAAGAGTGCGGAATACCGAAAATTAAAAGGAGGGCACAATTGATTTCCGTGGGGTGTCAAACCAATTATAATTTTTTGTACCATTCGGGGGGTCCTCATAAAAAAAGAAAAAAGAAAAATATACACATATATACAGGTTTGCCATGCGAACTGGCACTGACTGCTGAACATGGAAACAAAGGCTTCTCCAACTTTGTTTTTATTTATTTGCCATTTTCAGTGATGTTTTTATGACCAGAATTAAAAAATGTTTTTGTGCCAGCAAAAATAAATTGAACGCTCTGATAAATAATTGCTAATTGCTATA
This sequence comes from Drosophila ogumai, assembly GCA_018904815.1. Lineage (NCBI taxonomy): Eukaryota > Metazoa > Arthropoda > Insecta > Diptera > Drosophilidae > Drosophila > Drosophila ogumai. Next base: position 42,302 of record JAEIIJ010001298.1, read on the forward strand.
AATAGACAGCCAATGCTTTGTGTAATTAGTTCTGTTTTTTTTTTTTAATTTAACAATAGAAATAAATACAAGAAGGATTTAAATTAAGAGAGCGTCTTTGGCAGAGTATAGATTAATGCATTGTAGCCTTTGATTTCTTGTCATTATTCCCTTAAGGGCAATTTAAGCAGAAATGATATGACAAAATGGGAAAAATATAAATTAAAATCACAAAGGAAGAGGAATATGCGACGATAGCCTGGCTTACTGCCCATTCATGTTGAGAAATAAATGTGCATTAAAGGCAATTTTATATTCTGTGCAGATGGCAGGCTGTTTTTTTTTTGGTTATTTGGTCAACAACGCAATAAACCCACCAGCTGCCATTGAAAAAGAGTCAAGAATTAATATGATATATTGATATCACTCAATAAAATCATATCGTTTTCTGCACCCAAGTCCCTCACGAACCCTTGTCAATAAACACACATTCACATATGTTCCACTGAATATATTTCCTGATCTACACTTTTTCGCCATTTATATTCCGCAGAACAGCAAGGACATTGGCTTCGGCTTTTGTCAAATTGATGAGGCCGCACAGGACTTCTGATGGATTTGCTGTTGAGACTTTTATTTGGTTAGCCAGTCAGGCTGTTAAGTGAGAAAAATGGTTCGTTTTCCCACTGCAAATTACTTTAAAAAGAATGCTAAGCAATATAAACAATAAAATATTTGGTTCAAAACCTTTTAAAGGTAATTTAAAATATAGATTTCTGTTGCTATCCTTATAATAATTTAAAAAATTTTTTAAATCAATTAATTGGTGTCCAAATGCATTTCACAAAATACCTAAAATTGATTATTTTATTGCCGATATCTTAATACTTTTTATTTGATTTTAAAATAGCAATTTCTGTGGTGTAACTTATTATTTTAAGGAATGTATTTTGTACTATGTCTATGTAAACATAAACAAATATGTATACACGTTTCGTAGGGTATTTGATAAAATGCCTCAAGGGACGACCAGCATAGGATGTGTTTTGACGGGGGGCAGCGCAATCATTCCCAAATCATTTGGCTGTCCTACAGGCTGAGCTATAAATTCCGTGATATTTTTGGGACAGCATGCGTTGACTTGTGGCCCCAATGAGGCTGCCATTTGAATTGCAAATGTGGCAGGCCGATGTTTTATGCATGCACATACACAATTAATACAGCACGCAGTTTACAATTATTAACGCTAGATTTCTATAATTTGCGTGGGATCCTTGAAAGCCCATTGTGTGGCAGGGGGATCCGTGTCACTCACCCGCATTTGAGAGTATTCCGCGAGGAATCCAATATTTATTGTGTCCGACAGGCGGCGGGTGGAGCCACCAGCTACGGAGGCCAACGGATTGCTCCCCTGACAGCCGAGAAGGACGAAGATGCAACAGAATGCAACGGCAGCAGAGGCTGGCATCCTTAACGGCATCCTCGATGGCAATAAAGTTTTATTTTGCACTCAACTGACACTGACACCCCGAACGGGATCTCCGGGAAACCCGGCCGGACAATCTGACACCGACACCGACTTTCGTTTGATGCTCTTAATGGACGCGGACTCTCACATGGTCACGGGAGACAGTCATTTGTTTACGCAAATCCCGTATCCGTACTTGTATTCGTTGCTATCCCAACAGGTGTGCGTGCATCTGAGCCCGAAATCCAAACTTGCTCCGTACTCCGTTCCCGGGTACTCGAACACGGCCGTAGTCTGTCGCAGACTGAGTCTGTTCGGGGCGACGTAGTCCCGCTTTTATAGCCTTCGTGCTTCGTGTCCTTCTGCTGAATTCGTTTCGTTCCGGCTCGGATATATCCTGGAGTGGGCGGAGTTTTTCAAGGGGGGTTACGCCAAAATTAAGTGGTCTATGAATGACAAAATCATCAGAGCCTGGGGATCACGAGAGCTGGACAAGTGGGCGGCCGGGTCAGGACCAGCCCCATCCCTGTGCCTAAGTCCACTGCCGTTGGTCAGTTGGACAGGATGTTGAGGACTTTGTTTATTTGTTTCCCGTCAGCAGCCAAAAATCATTTCGGTTTCTGGTTTTTTTTAAATTTAGAGTGACCCAATGATAAGATGTGATGTCTTGGGTCACAGGTCCGGCAGGTTGGCCTTCCGCCTGTCAAGCACATTATTTTCGTCTTTCCTGATACTCATCCAGGCAATTTTCATTTCCAAATTGCAATCATTCTTCGACATGCAATCAGTCTGACAGTCAATTACGAGGATAATCTGTTGCTTTACCTGTGCGATGGCGTAAGAGGCTTTCTTGGGTACTACGAGGAAAAGGCTATAGGTCAAGGATCATTGAAATGGATGAAGAAGTTCCGAGTTTCTTAATAATAATTTATGTTGTTTTGTTGGTTGCGTTTTAGGAGAATTTTGGGGCATTAGGCATTATATTTCGTTAAATTAGTTAATTTAGAAGCAAATTCAGATTAAATCCCTCGAAAAGGACACCCTTTATCTATTTGCGTTGCAGAATTTCAAGTTCAAGGCCGTCGAACCTGCGATTTTGGAACCCCACTGCATTGAAATCTGAGCCTGCCACAACATTGAGGGTTGATGGGATTTTCTAACCGGAAATCGGAATGCAAATGCTTTGGTTGGCAATCCTCGTAAAACTACATCCTGGATTGGGGTGCGACACCACAGACTTTCATGTCAACACATTAGCATTAATTGCGTTGTACTTTTATTTGCGATTGTCATTGGCTTGCATTTCTAATTGAATTTTTGACTTAGGCCCATCAAATGGCTTCTCACATAACTTGTTAGCCATTTCGCACTCGGGTTTTTATTTTCAATTGCCAGGCAAGAGGCTCGATGGCTGGATAAGGTAATTTGCAACTGAACACCACTTTCGTAAGAAGCTACTCAATAAGCAAGACTATGCGGATCAAAAAGATAAGACGGGATGGAAAATTAAATAAAATTTAACAAAGATTCTTTAAATTAGCATTTGAAAAAATTTTGTATGCAATTTTTATAGTTAATTTAATTGTTAATAAATGAAAAAAAGATAAAACTTGAAAGGCGATTTAAAGTTTAATCGAAAAGACTCTCTATTCTATCTTTTCGCATCCAACTTTGCGTTAAAATTCCCAACGGGTTCTAGTGGCAAAGTGGTAATAAAAATGGTGGATACTTGTGTTAAAAAAAGGTATAAAGATAAAAAATGAATCTGAATCGAATTATATTAAAAACTACAAAGAAAATGCAATGGTCTTATATTAGTGTAACTCACTGTACCCGTGCACTTATTCACTTACCATTCCAATAATAGACGTTTCCCTTGTTCTTGATCGCTCTAAAGGTCCAAGTTCAATTTCAATACTGGCTTAAAATTTGATTCCAGTTAAGCCGACAGCACACGTAAGCCGAGGGAAATGAAAATTTAATTTTAACTCTCTTCGTGGTGACTCCTGGTTCCTGTGCCCCCGTTGCCAACGGCTGGTTACTCTTTTGTTCCTGCCAGCCGTACAGGAGGACTCTCAAAACCATGACGATTCAGATTGTCATATGAGTTGCTCCGTTTGCTTATAACAATGCATTCGACAATCGTCTCGGATACTGCCAGCGAGATGAATATGAAGTTTCCTGGGCCGTGAATTATGCATTGAATGGAGCACAAATGATGCCAGGACATGCGGAAACGGATCCAGCCCCGGCACATTTAAATGAATCTACTTAAGATTAACTGAATATTTTATTTGGCTGTCATTTTAACTCATATTCATATCCGAAATTAAACTTACCGTATGCACAAATGTCTGAATTTAAATTTTATTATTTTTGGATTTGCTGTCAATACGCGTCCTTCTTTTTTGGTTTCATGGGAATCAATTTGTGACTCGAAATTTGCATATAAAAAGTCAAATTTTAACAGTCGAATCGCGGGGAAAAAAGTTTTTCCCATTGTTGAATATTTCCCATTGAAAAAATGTACAATAAATCGCTTTAAAGATTAACACTCTCTGTCAGAAATGAGTGATGCGAAATTTAAAAGGACGAATCAAGGAAAAGGCAGAAAAGTAAATAAAAAATATTTGGGCCTATACTTCCGAGCAGTTCAAGCTCAAAATGGCAAACAATTTTCCTCGGGCCATTTGTTGGCTTTATTTATCTAAGGCTAGAGTGTTATTTTTAGTATGCATTAAAAATTAAAGATTTATATCTACAATATATAAACATTATAAGCCTCAATACATATAAATCCTCTAGTTTAGTTGCATTTTGTTGGGACTGTTAGTTTTTAATGAAAATAAGTCAGTCTTCTCTAAGCGTAGACTTTGAAAAGCTAACAAATGCAGCGAGTTGATTGCATTTTCACTAAGTTGCAACGGCCTGAAAGCAGAACAAATAATGTTCTCTAGCTAGTCACACTTAATTATTGTTAAATGCTATGCATCAACATAGTTTCATCAGCTTAAAGTCCATAAAGCCGTTTTCCCGGTGAACGAATTGCAACTTGTCAAAGCTGGCGCAGCTGTCGGGATTCACACTTGAACAAGGCTTAAATAAAAAAGGGGTAAAGAAAACAAATTACTCAGAGCTGTATTTGTCAAGGGATTTCTATAAACACAGCATAAAACTGGCTGCTAGGAAATAGCTTTGGTTGCAGGTCAAAAGCCCCGAAGGGCTAAACAATTAAGTGGAAAGTGCTTTGATGAAAAATAGCGAATTTTTTGCATTTGAAAGAATTCATTGCATTCAAAGGGGAATTTATTTATTTGTTTCTAAATAAATTACTTTTTTATCTCGATGGTGTTTTTCCACTTTTAAAATGTAAAAGTTCAATACAATTTATTTCCACAATAAATTTATGCAATATAAAAAAAATATTTGAATTATTGTGTGCATTTTGTGGACTTGTGTTTCAGATTAGTCTTGTTTTTATATCTGGTTGAATACGTTTATATTATTATTTAATTAAAATGGTATCATTTTTAACAAAAGGAGGGAAATGGATTATCAAAAAATGAAAATATTGTGGTCTTGAATATATTAAAATGAAAATTTTAATTGCTTTTGTCCAAATAAATAATTAAAAGCTTGTCGTTATAAAAGTGATTTAAATACATACAGATTAAGAAAATGTTAAACTTTTCATTGAATATTTTTCCACCTGGCAGCCAATAAGAAGGTTTTGTAACACCAAAATACCAATTGTATAAAATTTCTTTACTTTAATTACTTTGCAGTGCTGTTTAATCGCTCGTATATGTATTTACAATGATGTTTGTAGGCCTATACATAAATGCTGATTTCTTGGGAGTCACTTAAGGCTCTGGTAAATGTGCTGGGAGTTTTTAAATTCATAATCCTTTACTGATAATGGGCCAGAGCCTCTTTGTTGATGACGCCCGCGTAACTGGTGTACTTGGGCGAGGTTCCATTGAGGGCAATAAACTGCTCGGCAACCTCAACAGCGACACGGACCTGAGCCTCGGCTGTGCTGGCACCCAAGTGCGGTGTGGCCACCACCTTCGGGTGGCTGATGAGGGCTTTGGTGACCGCAGACTTGGGCGGCTCTTCGGGATAAACGTCGAAGGCTGCACCGCCCACTTTTCCACTCTCGAGGCCATCGAGAACAGCCTGCTCATCGACGATACCGCCGCGGGCAACGTTTACCACCTTGACGCCCTGCTTGCACTTGGCCAAGGACTCCGAGGATATGAGATCTGCCACGAGATTTTAAAAATTATTTTGCATTTTTGCATTGCAAGTTCAAGGAACCACTTACTTCTCGTGGCTGGGATCAACGGCGTGTGAACGGTTATGTAATCCGCCAGGGGCCAGATCTCCTCCAGCGTCATTTTCTCAATGCCGGCCGCCTTGGCCTCCGCCTCCGTGGTAATGGGATCAAATCCGATAATCTGTGAAGCACTTAGGGCTCAATAAAAGGTTTACCTGGAGTCTGAGTGTACTTACCCTCATTCCCCAGGTCTTCATGCGAATGGCAACCTCGCGACCGATGCGACCCAGTCCAAGAACGGCCAGGGTTTTTCCATAGAGCTCGGTGCCGGCATAGAGCTTCCTGTCCCACCGACCCTCCTTCATGCTCTGGCCGGCGGGTACAACGGGACGGGCCAGGGAGCCAATTAGGATGCACGTCAGCTCGCAGGCCGAAATAGAATTGCCTCCCGGGGTGCTGAAAGCGACGAGAGTTTAGTTAAGCGTTCCCTAAATGCCCCCGATAGACAGGCGGCGAACTGGACTGGGGGTTAAGCGGTGGCGTTTGTTGTGACTAGACAGCATTATGCAAATGTCCATCGAAAAAGAGAGGAGACAGGGGGAAGAGCCAAATATGGCAATTTTCGCGCACGGCTCTGTATCCTTGACAACGTGGACCAAGCAGCCTTCGTCCTCCGACCTCTCCTTTGTTTGGCACTCGTCGTCGTCCCTTAATTATGTGTGTCAAACGGCGTCAATTGACCCAAGTCATGGCTGTGGTCGGGGTAGCAAAGCGATGCGATAGCGACAGCCAATCCCACAGTTCAGAATGCGCATAATTATTTTGGGGCGGCTGGCCGATCGGAGTTTACACTGAGCGAAATACTTCGGCTTAGAGAAAGGGCTTGCCGGAAAAGGAGTAAAGCTTTAGGCGGAGATATGGGTCAACTCTAAATATCATTGTCTTAGCTTATTATAAAAGAACTCAGCTAAGTGCCATCCTGACTTAATAAAGTGTTTTAAAACACTTGAAAATAAAGCAAAGCTCAAGTGCTAATTATTTTGTTTTTAGTCTCCTTCCCTGCCTTAAAAACACTTGACTAAAACAATAATTCCCTCAAGAAGGGTGTTTTTGTGGGAAAGGGTGTCTGTGCATATATTAGCACAGCGCTGCCTGGAATCCTTTTTGCTAAAGACGAGGACGATGCACCGGCGGCTTAAGGAGCACTTACTTGAGGACAACGACATTCTGGGCCGTGGCTGCAGGAACGTCGATGTTGTCAACACCGGCACCCGCTCGTCCCACAACCTTGAGACTCCCGGATCCGGCGGCCAGAACTTCCGCGGTTATTTTGGTATCCGAGCGAACAATGGCGGCGTCAAAGTTCTGTTAAATGAACAAATTTAATAATAAGCAAACATAAATATTTACAAGTAATTTGTGTGTAATTCCCACAACCATTGGGTGCTCCAATTCATGCTAAGGTCTAAAAGGGGCATCCATGGGCAACCCTTATCATCTGGGAAATCTCAGCTGCTGGCAATGATAAACATTGTTTTTTATTTTAAGGGAAGATTTATTAGGGTTCTAGGCGGTTTCCGGAATTATTCGGTTTCTTTTTGGAATATTATATTAAATGTTGAACCAGCATCGTCTGATGATCCGGCTGTTGTTTTGATAAGAACCATTTGATTAGGCCTAAATAAATGGTGATAATAATGTCTAGCGCGTCTAATTTCATTTACTTTGACACTAGAGGAGTCACACTATATAAGTGATAAGCCTAAAGCTTAAAAATGTTATTCCAGACATTATAAAATATTTAAAATTGTCTATTATATGGCCTAAAATAGGTAGACATAGCCGCTAAGCAAATGCATGCTCATTTTAAGCCTGATTCTTCAAATAAAAAAAACTATTTTAAACAGACTAGCAATTAATCTAATCTTTCAAATAAACAATGCATTTAAAACAGATTTGTTTGTATAAATATATATATCACTTAATCAGGCATTCTCGCATGATTCCACCAGAATTCATGAAATACACTTGCTAAAGTTTCAGCCCGAATTGCACTTAATATAAATAGAAACAAAATCTGGGGAAAATTTTTTCTTAAATCAAAAAAGAATAAACTTTGCTTAAATTGATTTCATTGATTTCACTTTAAAGGCAAGACCCAAGTTTTTTAGAATGTGTGCTCAGACTTTTCAATTCAATAAGAAATATATTGCAAATCATTGTTGTAACCTAATAAATAATTATTGAATTTATTGACAATGTCTGAAATGAATTGCAGTGCTTTCAAATCGCTATCTCTGATTTTTCAATAACAAATAAAATGAATTCCTGAATGCAAATCGAGTGGAATGTTCTGCTGATAATACTTATGCATATGCTTTTGCTGACAAACAATTCTGTTTTTATTTTGCACTTTTAAGTTGCTGTGCTGATGCCTTACGCAATCTTGCGCTTAGTTACAGGCTAATTGAGATAGGTTGCCAGCCACACACAGTTACATGTTGTAAGTGAAATTCATGTGGCAGCACGTGTCTTTAAACCGCACTTGAATTACTCTGAAAGAGCTTTCAATTACATTCCAGCTATCTCTCACATGCAACGGCACACATTAATTCACCTGTGCTGTAATCCCTAAGCCCCACTTACCTTCACCTCCTTGCAGAGTTCCTCCACGGGGAGTTTCAGCTTGTAGGTAACCTTGTCAAAATAAGAAAAATGGTAAACAACTTTGATTAAAATGTGCAATCAATTAAGTGCAAGTATTGTCTGAATGTCCACACCTAAGTGAGGTACTTGAATAAATGCATTTACAGTGATAATTCGCAGATAATAAAGCTTTTATTATAGGATTTAGGTACACAAAAATTAAAAAGAAAGTATTTTGAATTAGGGGCTATTAAATATTAAATTATTTTCCTTTGTATTCTATTAAATAACAGCCAAATTTATTTTATTTTTATTTACTTTCAGGCATTTTATTTATTTACGATTGAACACTGTACTTGCAAGCACTTGTATGGGTGTGTAGGCGTTTTTGCACAATTGAAAAAGCTATATTTGCAAAAATAAAACTTACATTAATCCCATGCTGTTCCAGCAGCTCCACGCAGGATTTGTCCACAGCATCGCAGACAAGAACTTTCTTAATATTCAGCGGCATATTTGACTTTGTTAAGAATCTAAAACAAAACCTGAACAATTGTGTTAATTTTTCGCCAATCACTTTTTCCGCAACAGGCGATCTGCGACACTGAGCAAGTTATACTGACTTTGAGAGCAGAACCGGCCGGCCATCGAACCTGACTTTGACAGCTGCTCCCTGCTCTCCAGTGCACTGGCGATCGCCTGATAGCTGAGCAGAGAGCTCCACTTGGATCCCCATTCTCCTCTCACTGTGGTCTCTTCCCTGCTCTTTGCGATCGGTTCCTCTTTGTGTGAGTTTTTTTTTTTTAACGCTTTTGAGCTTTTGCGTGCAAAACAACCATATTAACCCATTTATGACCCTGTGCTAGAAATGGATTTATTTAAAAAAGTCGTAATAAATATTAAAAACATAAAAATGATGGAATTTTTAATCCGTTTTTAATTGTTTATTAAATTGTGGTAAAAAAAAACTATCTTCGAATTTGTAAAGTAACATACTTATAGGTGATCATCCAACATTTGTACTATTGTTATCTTGAGGACTATATGAGTTCGAGATCTGAAGTTAAAACTTACTGTTTTATAGTCAAATTTACTGGCGATAATCGGTATCATTTTTTTTCGCATTTAGTACTAACCTGTCACCAAATTCGTACTTGCAAATTTCTAGTGCACCATCTGCAATAATTGACTTGTAATCCCATCCCGCAATAATAAAACAATTGCCTTATATTTTCAATATTTTTATTGTATTTGCTTTTATTTGCAATTTAGCTTTCATTTAACTACGTATTTTCCAAAAACATATTGTGAACAACAATTGAAATGCGGAAAATGAAAAACAAAAACCAACAAAACGTGGGCAAGCTCAGAAGACTGCGGGAAATCTTCCATTCCGTCCGGTTAAAGGAAAATTACAAATTTGTGAAAACAAAACAAAAAATATATCTATAACAAATTGAAGTATATTAAACTATTTACATACAATTCTTGGAAATTGCTGATTGGTTTTTAGTTTTCTCTTCCTTTTTTTACAATATGTATATGTTTTGCATGTATAAAATATTTATATAAATTTGGATTTGGATTGATATTTCCACAATTATCTCGTGTGTTCTGTTTGTATGTTGTTCGGGTGTATTCGGAGTGGGGTTCTCTCAGTTAATTATAATATTCTTGCATTATAGGGAATTCTCAGGCGTGCTTTTGTCAAATCTTACTATCCACTGTCTCCTCCGGCTTAATATTGGATTTAGGCTATAAAAATAAGGTTTGCTTTTTATTAAAGTGGCTTGAAAAGTAGAGAAGTTATTACCGCTAAATTTAAATATATATAGGCATATCCTCTTCAAAGATTTCAGTATTATTTTCGCTATAAAATTTTTGTTTACATGCGTGTTGTGTGTGTGTTTTGTTTTTTGAGTTTTTGAAAGTGTCAACAAATTTCAATTACTTGGTTTTAGCTTTTGTTTTTTTATTTTTGTTTTGTTTAATTGGAAATAAGATTTATTTATTTAAAAAATTCTATTTATTAGAAGCAAACCTGGGGTTTTGTTTTTCATTTCGCAAAAATGTATTTAGGCAGTGAGCCTTTGGACCTTTCGTCCATCCATCTGATAGAAGGTTATGTAATGGAATATCTTGAATTTACCGAGTGTAGCTTTTGAATTTTCCGAAGAATTCGATTTGGGAAACTTAAGGCATCTTACATAGTGTCTTCAATATATTCCTATCAGATCTGATGACAATTTTCTCGACAAAGTTTTCTTATTCATTTTGCAGAAGAAGGTAACTAACAATATCTCTGGGATAATCTATTATTTGTTTATTACATTTTACGTTTCCTTTTTGGTTTTCACGCTTACAAAATGCCGGCTGTGTGGTATCTGTATATCGGTTTAAATTTTGTTAATTATAGTAAGAGCGCACATATGCACGTATAAATGTATATGCACCGTTTTATAAATGTATGTATCCTTTTAAATATATATTTACCATTATTATAGTATATTGAATTACCAGTTCTGTGAATTATGTGCAATATTATTCTTACTTACACATCGCGCATCAACTGACCGTTTAAAGTTTAAACTTAAGTATTCCGTTTGCCCCTGCTTAGCTGCGAAGGATCGTATCTAGGTTTTGTTTTCAACTTTACGCTAGTATTAAAAAGTAATATTTCATTTAGGTTTAGCTAATACATAGATCATTTTTGTTTTTCCACTTTTTACAGTAAGTGCTTGCGTATCGTATGTTGCTTTCGGTTAATTTCCATTTTGTTTCATATTCTGTTTGCTCTTCAAAAGCGGCTCCAACCAGTGCCCCTGACCAATCCCCCCTCAAATTCTCTTGTCCCCGGAGATGCACCTATATTTAATTTGAAAGTAATTTTGCAAAATACCTCCTATTCCCCCTGGAGTCCTTTTTCTTTTTCCATCTTCCAAACTCATCCCCTCCTGAATGCTGCTAACAATTTGCTCTAGGTATCTGTATCTGTATCTGTATCATTACTTGACGTGCGCTGTTCAAATTTGCTTTCAAAAATTACTTTTATCACCTTGTATCTCTTATATAAAAAAGTACTAGATCTTTGCTCTTACATCAGGGCCATGGCCTGGCCTGTCTTCTACATAGGAGTGCACCGTTCTACCGATCGCTGTCGCTGATCCCGCCCAGAGTTCCGGCTCTCCCGGGGCGGGTCATCAGCTGCAGTCTTGGAACAGCAGGATAGCTTCTGCGGGAGTGCTTACGGATCAACTAGCTAGTGGCTACATATAGGCATAGATTAGGAGGGTACCGGAGACACCATATGACTGGGAATACAGAGCTCCGCTGGAGTTATCAGTTAGCAAGTGGTATCTCTGGCAGCTTCTTACCCTAGGCCCTCATCAACTCTTCTTACTCGAGGTGGCGATCGATTTGAATGCAGTGCGGTTCATCATTGTTGGGCGCTAGCTCAGTTCGACAACGAATGATCGACGAAATTTAGCGTGGTGGTTGGAATTGTAAAAGGAGTGCTCTCGTTCGGAATGGGCCAGATCAGCGTTTAAATTTTTGTCGCGACACTTACGGCTACTCTCACGCTACCGGAACAATAATTTTGACGCAAGCGATTATATATAATATAATATATATCGGGTGAATGATCTCTCTGGGCGGGAGCTGAGGCTGGGGTGGTGTGCTTTTGTGTGTTGTTACTCGATTTGATGGTTTTTCTTTTTTAAGGCACTGGTAGTTTAAATCGCTGTGCCCCCGCCTGGGTCATCGTTCTCGCATCCGACCCGAGGCTAAAGGCCGTTCGCGAGCAACCCAACTATATATGTAGTTACGATCGCGAACTGTGCGCTTTTTGGCAGGTGTGTGGCATGATATGGTGTGACAAGGTATCTAGGTCGATGGTATTGCTGTTGTGGCAGAGGAAAGAAGGGAAAGTGTGAGGTTTTCTACATGTATGCAATTCGTGGTGGCAGGACAGTGCGTTTCGCTCAAGACGTTGCAGTTATTTAATTAATAATTCGAAGGAACTCTAGTAAGACTTTAATCAATGTAATTAGAAATACCTTTACTATTAGCCGAGGGTTATTTATTTGTTTAGTAACTTACTATCGGAATCAGTTGGATTTCTTGTTTGCTTAGAGAACTGTTGGTCCTCCCATTATCAACTCTTCTTAAGTTTTATAAATAAGTGTATCTACGTAAGGAGAAATGTGTGTTGAGAAACCATTTTAATTTGGAAGATTCAATTCTTTGTCAGTCATCAAGTATAGATACTAAGATGGCAATGGTTAAGTGAGTTATGATTGCTTTTAAATAAAAAACTATTGGACCTACTTCGGAATACAGCTATTAAGGGGCTAAATCTTTAAATGGAATATATTAGTAGTATTATTTGTTGGGATTTACGCTTGCCTCTGAAACGCACTGTACTCGTAAGTGCCTTCGTTTCGACTAGAAGAATACCTAGAAGGTGGGCTGATTCTGCGCAGAGGAAGAAACAGTTTGGATGCGAGAATTAGACATCGATTTGAGATTAAAGAGATTTCAGCCGGTTTCACAGTCAACTGAGTGTGTGTGTGGTGTGTGTGGTGTGGCCTGACTTAGATTAAGACACGTTCACTAAATTATTAAAGCTGACACTTATGTATGTACTTAGTCAATCGATTGCATAACAAATACGAGACCCATTTTGGGGACCAACAAATGTTGTTGGGTGGCTGCACTGCGGGCTGCTTCTTTAAACTTTAATTTCTTTTCAACGGGACCTGTCACTAGCTTAACTCTTAGGCTTAGATCGTTTAATTTAAATTCACATTACTCAAATAAAATCTGATTACACTTAGCTATAGCATTTAAGACACATAAGGCCCCACTTGGCATTGGGCTGCTCTTCTCACTTGTTTTCACTTTAAAGTTTGCTTTAACTGCCGCTCTTTAACGCTCACTTTAACTTTAACCAGCTACTGTGTGTGTGTGTGTGTGTTGTGTTGTGGCTAATAAATAGATCATCGAATGGAACATTTACAAATGTGTATTTTTTGGCACTGCTGCCCCCCCAAAACGATACCCAAAAGGGGCTGTAACCGAACTCCCCCCTACGTAATCATTGGTTCTCTGAAGTGGTGATCTGGCTAACCGATGCGGGATGGCGACTGAAATCTCTTTAATAGAACCGATCCGTGCTCAGGATATCCTCCTCGTCCTCCTCCACAATGATCTTGTTGCGAATGGCATGCGTGACAGCCTCGACCTTGCTCATGGTGGGGCTGAGGAACTCGTCCCTCAGCGATCTTGGTGGGTGGGCAAAGGACGTGTCTTGCACGGAATAGCGATATCGTGACTGTGATTGTGCTTGGGAATGGGAATGGGAATGGGAATGGGACGGCGGATGCTGCTGGGAGCTGGCTGGTGTGTACGAATGGGTGTAATGGGACCGGGGCTGGGGATGCGACTGCGGCTGATGCAGCAGCGGATAAAGCTCGCGGCGAGAACGGGAACTCTGCTCCAGGGAACTCTGCGAGGAGGAGGAGAGCCAGTGACTGCCCAGGGAGTACTGGCGCGGCAGGTAGGAGACGGGTGCTCTGCTAATGGGCAGGGACGATTGCCGGGGCAGGGACAAGGGCCTGGGCTTGGACCGGGACTGTGATTGCAGCAGAGACTGAGACTGAGACTGAGACTGAGATTGGGACTGAGGCTGGTGTGTGGTGATGTCAAGATCAAAACTATTGTCGCGTGCTTCCATCAAACCTGGCACTCTCGCATCGATCTGATCCCACCCCTATATCCACGATTCCTACATGGCATTCAGCATTCTCCTACTACTCCCACCACCTCTGTGCGGACTGTATTCATCGCGATCGACAACGGTGGCGCCGCGCGGCAAATCCCTGGGATCATCTATCCTGGTGGAGGGTCCGTAGCGGGAGCTGCTCATCCGCATTTGCGCCTCCTCGCGCTCAAAGTCCGGATCGTCCAGGAGGCGGCCGCCCCGGGACAGGTGGCCGTGGTGGGAGGCACCGCTGGGACCGCTTCGCATCGCCGGATACTCGAAGTTGCGCTCGTCCAGCAGCTCGTCGCTGTTGAGGTCATAGTGCATGAGGTCCCGCTCCCGTCGCTCGTACCGCTCCCGTTCCCGTTCACGTTCGCGCTCGCGGTCTCGTTCCCGGTCCCGCTCGTAACCAACGCCACCTCCTCCAACTCCAACTCCGCCGCCGGCGCCAACGCCACCACCGCGCTCCTGGTGGCGGCCGGAAGTCGTTTGTCGGCGGCTGTGATGGTAAGAGGATCCTCCTGCAAGATGGTCAACACGGCATAAGGTTAGTGAAACATATTCATAGAATGGTATTCAAGGGTTCAACGTAAAACGAAAAACAGAACCAGAACTAAAGCATTCAAAAGGGGGTCAATAGGCGATAGTTTTTGGGGGGGGGGGGTCAACAGGGGTTCCATATTTGGAGAAGGCTCTATTAAGTGGGTTGTGTTTTCTACCACCTGTCTCTAAAGGATACTCCAACTCTTTGTGGGTTTGTTTTAATATTCGGTATTTACATTTTTAAACAAATAATAATTATGGGTTTTGAATATATTAAAAAATAAAATACTTCTTAACTAATTAATGATTGCTTAACGTGGTATTTCCCCTTTAATTAATTATAGATTTAATAACTAGTTTAACGAATTAATTATAAATTGTGTTCTTTTATTTTTAATACATTTTATTACAAGCATTTGGTCTGTTAAATATATTTTTCAAAAAGCCTCCATAAGCCACCTACTTAATCCTCATAATGAATAAATTTCTTTAGAATGTAGAAGCAATAAAATTTCTATGTTTATTTGAACTACAATGCTTATTAGAATGTAGCAATGCCAAAGTATTAACATAAAATTAAACGTTTTTGTTAGGCAACTTACTTAAAATAACAGAAGAATTTAAAATCAACAAGCGAACAAACTTCATCGTCCCTAGCGTCAAAATAAGGCATGGAATGGTTTGCTGGGTCTAAGGATGCTTTCAGGGGAAGAGGTCGATATTATAAGGAAAACAAAAGTGGGAGGGGGTCATAGGTCAAACTCGATAAAACACAAACTCTTCACGGGGTGGTGGTACTCACTAAACCAGATCTAAACGAACGAACGATTGGATGATTTGGATTGCAACTTGAAAACTTGGTGAAAACATGGGGATCGATAACAACGGAATACATAAACATATTATAACTGAGCCGAGTCGGGTGGTTGAGTTGTTGGGCTGATCTAGGAAAATACCCGGAAGAATGTGAGAATCGAAGATCGCGGCAGTTTAGAGCCGCACTACGCCCGGTGTAACTAAAAACAAGTACAGACAGAGATCACAGTCGGTAAGACGCACGATAGGTTTTGCTTCGATGGGTGTTCGATTGGTTCGATTGAATGGTTCGATAGATGCTCGAGGTAGCGGTTTTGCGTGCTTATATCGGGGTTAATCGATTAGTAGAACTCAAACGGCAAAGAGGTAATCTTAGTCAGCTACAGTTAGTGGGCACTCTATGGGCTCTATCTCTCGGAACCACACCTGAACTCGGAGTTCTTGGCGGTCTTGGCTCGCAAGAGTACTTGTACTTGTGGAGATCTGGTCGGAGATGTCGGTCGGTGGTTTGTTCCATTTGATTTGGTTTTGATACGGACTCTGATTCAATTCGGATTCGATTGTCTTTGGCTTTGTACTGTTGATGTCGCAGTTGTGTTGGTCTTGGATCTTAGAGGTTGGATCTGATTGTTCGAATTCGATTTGGCTTATAGCATTGTTGTAAAGGGACCGGGTATGTCGCGTGCTGTGAATGCTGTAAAGTGTGTGTGGCCACAAAAGAATAATAGAAATAAACGAAAAGTTCAGGATACCGGAGTACTCGCTTGGATATATTACAGATACAGAGAGGTGTCTAGAAAGCGGGGTTGGAGTATATGCCATGAGCTCTAGCTACATACAATCGGTGGCTGGTGGAGAGATGTGGATCGATGTATTTCACTGAATTTATGTATTATCTATACTGCTCTAAGAGGGTTTATGGTTCTACTTTAAACAAAGGGTACCCAGTATCATGTCTTCTTTCAAAGTGAAAAATTAAAAGAAACCAAAATAAACACTGGGAAAGCGAACCTACTTTAGGTCTATATACCCTGAGTCTATGTACAACAATGTATGAATGGTATTATCTGAAAATGACTAGCTACACTCTTAACAAAGGATTTGGTTTCGGGACCCAGTTTACACTTTCTTTTCAATAAATATTCAAGTCAGAGGCATGTGATACTTAGTTTACGGAGTATATATTATTGGAAAATCAAACGAAACGAAAAGAAACAGTAGGAACGCAATTTACCTTGGTCCCAATCGAACTCCCTATCCCAATCTCGTTCCCGCTCTCTCTCCCACTCGCGAGCTCTCTCCCGCTCCCACTCCAGGTCCCTTTCGCGATCCTTGGAGCTGCGATCCCTGTTGAACTCCCGGTCCCAGTAGTCCCTCTCCCTGTCCCGCTCCCGTTCCCGCTCCCTGCTGTCCCGTTCCCGCTCCCGACTGCCCTCGCGATCCCCGCCGGGAGCGGACATCCCGCCCATCCTGGGATCCTGCTCATCGATATACTCCTCGCCATCTACTACTCGGCAGCCAGAAAGATATAGAGAGACATAGGGAGAGAGAGAGCCGGAAGGAGAATCGATTGGTTATCGGTACAGTCATGGGAATTTGAATTTGAGAAAGACAAATTTTAGAATTGTATTTGTATAATTGTGTTGAGAGTATATGTGGACAAGCAAATGAAAATCGTTTACTGCTGATCTGATATATATATTATGCATATAGTGTATATATGCTGAGGGATGTGTGTGATGGGACGGATCTTCTTTATGGGTGACTCTGATTTCGATTTCGATACTGATTGAATTGATTTTCGAATTGAATTTCTTTCAGCTCTCTTGGGCATGGGCTGGGACTGGGTGGATTCGCGCGAATGAGTATGGCAATGCGACCGTGAATGAGCCCGGTTGGACCGGCGGGTGTGGCTTTACCTGGTGGCGTCGGACCCAGACGCGCGGGATCCGCCGAGGGCGAGGCTTCCTGCGGCAATGGGCGGGCGATGGGCGGCACTGCTCGTATGTCCGGATGTGTGGCCTTCCAGTAGGTCTGCATTTTTGGGAATTTTTTTATTTAGACTTTGTAAAGAATTGAAAGAATCGTGTGATTGACTCACCTCCAAGTACTCGGCAATGTGCTCACAGGCGTCTTCCAGCTGGTTCTCGTCCAGGATCACATCAAACATATCCGGCGGACATTGGGCCAGCTTCTCGGCGGCTACCATTTGCACGGAGAGGTTTTTCGCCTGCGACTTGCCGCGTGATTTGATCAAACGCTGTAAAACCTGCAAGGACAATATAAATCATCAATCAGAAAGGCAAAAGGATAACCGAATTGATATACCCACCTTACTACTACTAATCTTTAAGTACACTACTGTTGGCGCTAATGAAGTTTTCGCTAGTTGTGACGGATGATTGATTGTATCACAATCGAGCACGACCAGCTGCAGGGAGCGGGCCAGCTCGAAGATGCGCTCGATCTCCTCCTGCACCTTGCCGAGACAGTCGCTCCGGCTGGAGGATCGCTCCATGATGGCCCGCTTCGAGGGATTGTTCATAATGGAGCGCTTGGCCAGCGAGATGTCGGCCATCACCCGGGTGATGATGATGCGACCCTCGAACCGGTGCTTGAGGAAGTCAAAGAGGGCCTTCTGCATCATGTCGGTGACCTCGTAGCCCTTGAGGCTGGGCCCCACCAGCACAACCGGACGCATCGATGGCACCACGTCGTAGGGACTGGCCGTTTCCTGTTTCTTGAAGAATGGCTTACGCTTCTCCTTGTTGGCCGTCGCCAGCGGGGTCTTGCCATGACGTCCTGGTCCCATGGAATCTGATTCGTCACCTGAGCGTTAGTATCATGGCAAACAGGACGAGATAATGGCAACGGATGAGCGAGCTTATGATTGGTACGGTATGAGCCAGTGCGATCGATCAGAGCGAATTGCTAGGCCAATTTATATAAAATCGTAAATACGTAGGACACGTGTGCGTGTGGATTAGTATATATACAGTGTATCGAATTACCAGATCGTTCAGTGATCCTTTGCGATCTTTGTGTGTGTTTTTGTTTTTTGTTTTTTGTTTTCTGTGCCAGGTTTGTTGCAGTTTCGGAATTTGAAATTTAAACTCGGCTTGCAGCCGGTCTACGCACCATTTAATGCTGTTCAAAATGTCAACTCGAGGGTGAGGTTTCTTCCTAAAAGATATAACTTAACGCTAGGCGAATATGGCGTGTTCTCTAGGCTTTACATAACTCTAGGGCTAACTGATTAATCAGGTACGGGGTTATTAGTAGGTTTAACTAGGATTAAATACGACACAAATAACAACGTGTTTCAGAGCCAAGGTACAAGGACTTTACAGAGAGAGATGATGAGTTTTTTGAAATGAAAGTTTGTCCTTACATTTTAGTACGTTGCGGTTTTTATTTTTCCATTTATGAAAATCGTAGAAATATAATTTGTATTATTTCAGAAATATTTAGATATTTTTTAATTGTTTACCAATTAGGTTGGTAAAGTTAAATAGAAATTGAGCTATGCTATCTTTTTGGGTAGAACACGCAATAAAGTAGGATGGATTTTATTGAAGAAAGAAGGATAATATTATGCTATACTCTTTTATTAAATTAATAGCTAGCTGAATACTATACATAAACTCGTTAAGTATATAGAAGGTATAAGCCTGCCTTAAGCTTGATTTTAAACAAATTTGTAAACAGATTTTAAGACCTAGCCATAGATTCTGTGATTGAAATGGATAGCTGGATTTTGCAACCCAATTTAGAGCTCAAGAGATCTCGAATATTTACTGTACTCAGTACAGAGCTAGCGATAGATTCAGCGATTGAGATGGATTTCTGAGTTTCTGGTGAGAGACGAGAGACAAACCTGTTTTTTTCTTGCGCGGTGTTGTACTGTAGGGATCTTGGGTCGCGTTGTGGTTGTTCATTGGTTAGTGTTGTCAACCGTTTAGTGTTAGATAAAACAGAGAGTTTGAGTGCATTTAATAGTGTTCACTGTTGGCTAATGCTAATTCGCAAGCGACCATGAACGAGGAGCTTAGATTTGGACAGCAGCTGGAGCTGGCCAGCGCGATAGGATGAGGCCCACGAAATCGTGTTGCGAGTTCAGTAGGTCGCATCCTATTTAAATCATAAAAAAGGATACAATTTGCAGGGCTGTGTAGTTGAAGCTGAGTAGGTGTGTTTTCTTTTGTGTGTTTACGGTTTACAGAGAAGTGATTTTTGGGGTAAGTTCTAGAGGCAGTCTAGGCCGATCTGCAGAGGGATTCGGCTTTTCACATGCTGGGAACTAGGACTAGCTCTAGGCCAATATACAAATACATATGTGGGCCGTTGGCATTTTGTGGTGAACTCGATAAGCTTGGGAATTGCACTTGCACTCTTTAATATGGATGTCGCATGATTTATAATTAGATCAAACACAAAAGTACGAAATTACGGGAATTTAGCTTGGCCCACTTTTGGTTCTCTGATTTGGTTCGCTTCAAATGAAAACATAATAACATCGTCTCTCCAAATTACAATAAACATCGATCGAGAAGGAGCTCGGCATCCGCCGGTTGGACACATATGGAGATGTCCATATTAACTTCGGACCAGTATGCACATACTGTGACCGATTCTTTTTACAAAAGTAAACACATTACATAGAAGACAGCGAAAAATATACAGATTGGAAATTAATTCGATTCACAAATAGTTAACGATACGAAATAAAACCTCGCCCAAAAGAAATCAGGAGAATGAAATGTGTGTCATACCAGGTGTGGGGGGTGTGCTACCTCGAGATGGCTCCGCACCTGCTTGTCCGCCCGCACCAAGATTCCCGCTCGACGAACCCTTTGTGCCATACAGTCTTGAGGGTCTGGTTTGGTTCTAAAAAAGGAAAAATTGGATCGAGATTATATGGAGCCTTCTCGTGAATCAATTCAGATGATATCCCAACCTGCATGCGAATGTTGTCTAGCTTAGCGGGGCTGGGTATGAAGCCCACATCACAGCCCTCCTTGACCAGCCGGCCGATCCACCAGTTATTGTCGTACTTCTCCTTGATGTGCAGGAACTCCCGCATCTCGAACGAAACAGCGCCGCCCTGCACCGGCGAGTCGTCGTCGATGGCGCCATCGTAAGCTACGTTGGTTCGCACAGCGAACGCCACTGGTTTGCTCTGTAATAAAAGGGGAACATGTATTGAGCCTAAAATATATTTAATATATGTATTTTACACACCCTCGCTTTATCCAACTGGCTTAAGGCCTGACGTTCCTTTTCTCGCCGAAGCGATTCCTTTTCCTCGTCTAGCGACAGATCGGATGACGGTTGTGAGTAGTTCGAGTCGGCAGAACCCTGGAAAAGCCAAGAGGCAACGAGGTCAATATACAAAATTCACTCAGGCCAAATAGGGCTGCAGGAAGATAAATTAATTTGGCCAGAGCCATCTGAAAGCCATAATCAAAACAAATTAAATTGGCCCGCCGCCAACGGGGCGAACAATGCAGCGCACTATGCCCGGATTTTAATGGCTCTACGTTGCTGTTCGTGTGGCGCAACAGTTGCTATCAAATTCTTTGGCCATGACATGAGTCAAGACCAGGCCAAAATTGAATATTCAAAGCAATTAGTGCGACAATACTGATGTATACATAGCACTTAGACGCTAACTTGATTTTGGCGAACATTTTCTAGTTTAAAATGTCTAATACTAGCCCTTTGAATTTGCTTAAATGGTGTTGGTGGGGGGATTCATTAATGGACTAAAAAAATTCCATTAAAAAATTCCATCCCTTCCTTACATGTTTGAAAGACAAAGTCATAATAAAAGAGCAAGTACATTTGACTTAATAGTTACTCTGAGAGCAAACAGCTTTGATAAAAATAGTTTTGACCGACTTTGAAGAACTTTGAATCAGGTGATCTATTATAATTTTGGTCCTTTGAATTAAGTCTTTAAATATACATGTATAAAACATAAAGCTTAAATATAAAGTCCGAAAAAAATAGGAAATATATGGGTAAGTAAAGTAAAGTAAATATTTGTAGCATCACTATTTTATTATGATTTTTTTTTTTTATTTTCAATTGAAAAAGCTTTATTTTGTATTTATATAGTTTTTATAGCCTCATGAATGGCTATAAATTTAAATTTATTAATTAATTACCAATCAACCCGATTTCTTTAGTTGAATTATTAATTTTTATAATTATAAAACTCTTTGGTTCAACATTTTGACAATACTTTTCGAAAGGCCACATACATATGTATAAAGCGGTAGTCAGTGTTTTATACACCAAAGTAAATAGTTAATTGAATTAAATGAATCCAAGGTTGTCCTAATTGCTAATGGTATCCCCAATTTCACAGCCTGAACCAAGGTGCTTTCGAGAAAATTGTTAATTTACATTACAGAGCAACCGTTGACTAGTTTCCCCATTAGTGGTAGGGTTTAATCTTGACAGAAAGTTCTTGTTAGAAAATAGTTTCTCAACGACTTGATAGAAACCAAGCGCAAGTGAACAGTTTCCATTATTTAGAAAAAGGTTTAATTAAATAAATCCATTAGGGATTCTCTTAATAGGTTTCGCTTAGCACCTGTGTGAATAGCTTGTTGTAGCCACTCTGGTAGGACGGGTAACCGAGGCCAAATCGAGACTCCCGATGTTGGCCACCCTGAACGGAGGGTGCATCCGAGGAGGAGGCGCGCTGCACCATGGGCCTGTCAGCCCGGTAGTCTTCTTCGAACGAGGATATCTTGCCGGCGTTTGCGACGACAGGGTGCGACGATAGGAGCAGCAGCACCAGCACCGCCAGATGGTGCGATGATGGTGGCGATGGCGACGGCGTTGCCGATGATGGAGATGGAGGCGATGGCTGGCAAGACGTTGAGCTGGCAATGATTACGTATATTCGAAGACAATTCCGGAGGGTGACTAGTTTTCTAGTCGGTTTTTAAAGCGTTTTTAGTCGTTACACTTGTTTTATTTCTTTTCTATTGAAACATTAATTTTAATAGCATTTTTTGTGGCTTCTGAGTTGTTTCATGAAACCTTTATTCACTTGGTTTTGTAATACAAACTTTGTATATTGTAAAAAGATTATAAAATAACGCTCAGTCACATACAAAAATGTATGCTAGATATTTTTTCCCCCAACTTCACTTATGGTTATTCCGAATTTGTAATAATTTTAAGGTATGTTTTTTGGCAGGACATGAAGCATCTATAAGATTTATCTATACAAAAATTATTGCACTTGTTTTTTGATGATTTTTCTCGTAGGTTTTGTGGGTTTTTTAGCTTTTGTAGCATTGACATTGGCAATATTTGGTGGTTAACAACAGCAATCAATTTGATTTTGACACTGACACAAAAACAGCGAGTGCGACAGAGAGAGACAGCTGCACAGCGAGAGCGAGAAGGGGAGAGAGGAAGAAAGAGCGAGGCGATTGTCAAAACGGATTGGAAGCCACAGGCACAAGAAATAACTTTAAATTGTTAACTGGAAGGGATTTCCGCAGCCTTTTTTGTCCAAAATGATTTGCATATGGCCTGTAACTGATTGCTGATCCCGAACCCAAATTGATTGAAGTTAAAAATAGGAATTTATGTCAGTGGGGTCGCGCTTCTCTGCTCACATCACTTTTTTTTTTTTTGTATTTTTTCTAGTATATGCACACACACGGAAAGAAGTGTACTGGAAAACACACGGCGGTGGGGCGGTGGGGCTGAGAGGGATTTCGCGAAATGTGACCGTTGTGTGCGTTGAAATCAAACCGAATCCTTCAGATTTCGAATCCTTTCGCAGGCTTTATCTCCCGTTTGCTAACTGCACTTGGACTTTATTCGATTCACATCCCTGGATTTCGATTCGATTCAATTCGACTGTCCGACACTCACACGGTTCTACTCCGCACGCTAACTGAATCGTTTCTGTATGTGGAAGGCGACGAATGAAAATTCTGCTCCGCTCCGGGAAATCCGTGTAGAGTTTTCTCGCCTGCTTCCAGTGCGTAAATGCTTCACTCAGTTTTTCAGATACACGAACATTCCCTAACACTCACACACACACATGCAGCACAGACACGCACACACGGCGCAGTGAATGTAAACAAATTTCGCTTTTCAAGAGCATCTGGCCCGCTTTTAACCACTGTGCAGGTGGAGTTGTTTCTGAGGCCAAAAGGGTCTGCCTTATACTCCCTCCCTCCCCCCATTCCATTCAAAAGAGGTAACTGGTCAACGGTGAGACTGGAAAATCGATAGCCCAAGCACTTTTCCGGGTTGAAGGTGGCTGAGGGAGGATGGGAATGGCAGGGGAGGAGAGGTCCACCTGTTGGCAGCCCCGCCAATTGGCCGCGAGCGCCAAACGCTGCTTGAGGCAAGAAAGGGTTACAGCTGTTGGCCACAAATTGCTCGCACATATTAAGCATACGTCAAGCTTAAGCGATTACACAGGTAAATTCTTGGTTATTGTCATGTCAGCATTGCCAGGGTTTTAAGAAGTACGAATATTAATTGATTTTCTTGTTTTTCTTAAGTGACAAAATTTAGGAATTTAGCTAAAATTGCACTTTTGCGAAGAAAGAAAAATAACATATTGTAATCTAAAAACTGGACCTGTAACTGTAAATATTATTATTGTTATTATTATTGTTATGAACGTATTATTAACATGAGAAAAAAAATAGTAAATAACCAGATTAGCTACTTGTTTAAAATTCAACAATGCTTAGTTCGGGGGTTACTACCGTATTCTATAATCATTATAGTAACATTCCAGCTGCCTTTCCTATCCTTGTTTAAGCCACTTTTTATTTCAAAATGTTTAATAAATAAATATTTGAATCTCAGAGATGAATCCAGCATGCAGTTAAATATTACTTTAGGAGGGAGAAAAGATTTAAAACGGACAAAATTTAAGTTTTACATATAAAAGCAAATTCAATTAATTGTAAATAAAAATCTCCAAAGAAGTGATTTATTTAGTATTTTCGCTGCCTTTACTCTGTGTGTCCCATAACGTAAACATTACGCCTTCCATTTCCTCACTCAGAATGACAGGAGGTGAGAGCGTAAGAGAGCGCCTCCATTATTTCCAGGCGAGCGAAGGTAGTTTGACAGCTCGCTGGGCGAAGGAGAGAACGAGAGCAAGGACGCATGCGCTGATGCCAATTCTCCAATACCATACCGCGCAGGCGCCATCTCTTGGTCTCCACTCTCCGTTCTCCACCCGTTTTTAGGGTGGCCTCCCACTTGCAAGGAAGGTCGCGGGGCGATGGTCGCGATTTGCGTTTACACATTTCCAAAAAGGCAGTGCCAAAAACAACAAGGGAAAAAAACAAAGGGCGCTCAGCGAAGGGGTGCCCATTGCGCGGGTCGATTCTTTGTTTACCTTTCGCCGATTGCCGATTGCCCAAAGAGCCATCAAACTTCGCCCCAACAACTAGTAATGAACTTTGGTTGCCATCGAAACCCCTGCACAGCCCACTCACCATTCACCACCCACACCCCCCTTTGTTCGCTAGTTTTTGCTTTTCGTTTTCCTCCTTTTCTTTTTTTTTTGTGGTTAGGTCAACGCTCTTCTGCTATTTTCCAGTGCAATTACCCGCTGCTCGACCCCTTGACAAATATTTTCATGGTCAGCCCCGATTGCCGCCCGCTTTTCCATTTTTCCGCTTTTCCTTCTGCGCTGTCAGCACTTTCCGATGGCTCCGCAATGCATATTTGCTTATCCCCAGTTCTATTTACCTTCCTGTGAAGTCATTTAGACCACTGAATAATAAGGATACAAATCTGGTGGTTTAAAAAAAACTATTTTATTTAGATTTTTGCAATAAATCAATGAAAAATCTCAACCTATACCGAAAATAAACATTCAAAAATCCAAACATAAACAAGCTGACTTGAATAAGGTCTTAAAAATATATTAGCAAGTAGATGAAAAAGTATTCACAATTATTTTTAACCAAATTTATTAATATTTAAAAAAAAACACTACCAGCATATTATTAATTCCTTAGACACTTGGATTTAGATGCCCTAAGTTTAAATTGTACGAATTAGTACACATGTCCTCTCTCACCACAATTAAATGCATATTTTTGTGGTATTCTGAGAGTCCTCAGATATAAAAACAAATCAGAGGCGCATGCATGCAAGGGGGAAACCCGAGAATCCGCCAAGTTGTTTACGAGCACCGCAAAAGTATCAACATTGACTGGGTTTACGACCACGCCGACCGTGCAGATCTCGAAGATGAGTAAGAGGTGCGATAGCCAAAGCCCCCGTTTACCCCCTCAATTGTCTGTGAAAGCCAAGAGAAAATGACAAAAACACAGAAAATGGCAGATGAAAACAGTGTGTGGCGAAACTATAAGACACAAAAATTGCAATATTTTTGATGTTTTTTAAATAAATTTGCTTGTACCCTTTATATTTAATTTATTTTGATATTTTATGTCTCGCTTTATAATAGGTTAAAAAAAGCTTTTTAAAATTAAAAATAAGTTCGTTCCGTATGGGTCACCCTGTCGTATGAGTAATGCATAAGCCTCTTTTTTAACCCCATCACTCATCCGCCTCGTTGCCCTATATCACTGATACGCACTGTAGGCACTCCGTGGGCCTTTCTGTATGTCTGTGTGTGTATTTAAATGGTGGCAAACAGCCTGACAAGCTGGGCGAGCAGTCAGCGAGCGATCGAGTGGATAAAAATATACGAATTCCGCCCGGGCCCGGGGGCAGGGCTGCGCCACTAAAGCAGGTAAAGAATCCAAACCCCAGGGGGGTGCGGACAACCAACTTCATCCCAGTAAAGCTGGGTAGTTGATCTCCGCCACTTTGACAACAACTCACCCGTCGGTTCTTGTTCCTAAAGGGCTTGTAGGACTTGCCCTTGTGCTTGGCCCCCAGATGCAGCTTCTTCATGGCGGCCACTCAGTGGAATCACTCGGAAATAGTAATGGAAAAACTTAACTTCCTTTTGGGTTAATACGTTTCGCGCGAATTGTCGCCACCGAGTAAATTACGCAATCATTTTTGGAATCGTTTCTGCGGTCGCGCAGCAAAATAAACAAACACTCAGGCGTAATGGCCACTAATCGTTAAATGGCCAGCCAGCACACATCGAATTGGGTCACAACTTGGCCGCCTCGCAGACCGACGGACACATGGCAGCGATTTCGCGGGACACTAACCACCGGAACCGTGTCCAGCCGCAGCTCTATATATATTAAAGCTGCTGGAATATCGGATCTATAAGGCCGATCTATATGCGTGTAAGCTATGTAGAGCAGATAGCAGATCAGAGCGGACGACGAAGACGACCGAGCGCCCAAGAGACAGCAATTTCGACTGACAATAATTTTTTTTTGGCACCCGCGCGCCGCATCCATTGACAAAAATCTTTGCCGAGAGAAGCCAGATTGGAGAGAATCGTTTGAGAAATGGGAAAATCAAGAGGGAAAATGCTCGGAAAATGGTTTTCAATAATCCGTTTAATGACGACGGCTGCAGTAATAATACAAACACAGCAGCAGCCCAAACAGAGCAGCAGTGACATTCTGGCTAATAGCATGTGGTTTTTCGTTTGAGAAAGAATTTATTCATATGCATGTATATATAGATGAATATATATATATTTTAAAATTACAATAAGTTTATTTTTTACAACAATAGAGTAAATAAATATTAATCCAGTAATTCTCTGATGTGTAAAGGAGGATATAAAGGCCCATCTAATCTTCAAAATAACACTTTAAAGTCCCAGTTCTCCCAGCACATTTTGCAGCTATGAAAATTCTTTAAAATTAAGATAAAGAGTAGTCCGAATTTTTTTTATATTTGCTTTTTAATAATCGATTTTCAAATGCATAAGGGTAATTTCTACAGCTTCATCATAGATGAAATTGCAGTTCCTCTTTATTCCTCCCTCCTAGTTCTGCTGACCCTGGATTCCCTGGTTAATTCCACGCAGTTCCTCGAGCAAAGCCGCCGATCCTATTCTCTGCTGATACTGCTGGTACTGCTGCTGGTTTGGGTATCCAGTGTAGAGTGGCATCTGCTCGCTGTAGGCTCCAGCAGATCCGTAAGCCGCCGGCGCCGCCTCCTTGGCACAGGGCACGGGCACCAGGTTGGGCTGGCAGCTGAACAGGTAGTTCTTTGGGCACGGAGGAGCAGGGTAGCCGGAAGGTGCCGAGTAGCTGGAAGGTGCCGAGTAGCCGGAATACGGGCAGGAGGCGCCGGCAAAGGCCACAAGTGTAGCGACAATCAGAGCGAAGAACTTCATGTTTAATGCTGGATTTTACAAAACTGTTCCTTTGCTGACAGAACGAGGCACTTTTATAGGGCTTTTGCTGGGGGCTCGACAAACTAAAACTCTGCATTTTTTATGGTAGCTCGGAAAAAACTGCAAAGCAGACACATGACCAGCGAAATTGGGTGAAATTGAGTTCTTTAAGAAAGAAGTATTGTCTCCATGCGGTCTGTTCTGATTTTAATGGTGAATCCCAAAACAATTAAATAATAATGTTCAAAGTGCAAGAAAAAGGTCGTCAGCTGCTTTGTGACCCATTTATATTGATATGTTGCTTTAAATAAAAATATTTAAGAAAATTGTATCAGTTTGGATGATGTTATTAGTACATTTTACGATTAACACTGTACTTTAAATCTTTATTGGTATTAACTTAAAAAAATAAATTAAAAATGTATCTACATATGTTTACAAACTCGAAAGAAAACTGAAAAATATTATTTTTGTCGTTTTTTACACACTTGAATAAACATTTTACTTCGATTTTACATGTGAAGTTGAGATTCAAACCTTACGATAAAATATTGTATTCAGTGGAGAGTTTTTAGTATTTTCTTCACGAGATTCGATCGTTTTCAATATCGTTTTATTTGTTAAGCTTAAATTTAACAATAATAATTGAAATAAACCAACAAAATGTTTGTCCACAAGACCTAAGCTGCACTAAACAATACATCCCATTTTTTTGAGAATTTGCATTTCGATTTATGATTTTTATAGGTCATAACTTAATCTAAAAAACACTAATTGAGCCGAAACCATAAATCGTAAATTCGAATTTGGAGTGCATAAATTTCAAGCAGACTTTTTATATTGATCTGATGCAAATAAAACAAATTTAAATTTCCAAGAAGAAAGGCAAATGCTGACTTTTTAAAGGAAGCAGCAGAGTAATTGGTATAATGGGTTTATTATTGAATTTTATGGACAATAGATATAAAAATAAATAAATCAAGAAACAAATAAATAAAAATAAATACAAGAATAACTTAAGAAGTATGTTACTTTGGCTTTCTCAGACTTATGAGGAACATTTAAAGATGCTTGTTTGCTTATATTTAAATCTCTTTCATCTTTATTCACAGTTACCATATTTAAAACAATGCCTGATATATCACTGTTTGCTTAATAATCAGTTAATTTGCAATATCGCATTACTCCTGGCTTAATTCATATGTGAATACACCCAATTGTGACTGTAGTTATACTATATAATTTGCTGAAACTTAGGAATAATAAGCCTTGCCGCATGCGACGACTGCTTAGCTTATGCGAAAGCGTGCATCAAGTTTATATTATTTGAAATCTAACATGGGCCGCAGGTAGCTCTTTCCCCCCCTCACGAAAGGGGAGGAGTTAACTTTAATTTTGAGAAGGATCGCGATCAAGACGGGCAATTACGCACATGCATATATACAATATATACACGAAATGATGATCCCCGACCCGAACTGCGAGTATCAGACCTAAATTTTAATCATAGGGTTCGTGGCGATTGCCGGCCGCTGGCCTTCAAAGTGGGGCACACCACCAGGGGAACCTCAAGAAGCGAAGTTTAGGAAGGAGAGTGGGGCCGATCGCCGTTTTGATTGCTCCCCTAACGGTAAACAAATACTTGTTTTGGATCGGCCCAGACATGGCCCCAAGATATACATCTTAACTGGAAACCCCAATTGAAGATGGTGCACTTCTGGGTTTTCTAATGAACCCACATCGATTCTTTCGGCTCTGGCCTTGGGTTATGGTTTATGTGGCGTTTTAATTGGACTCCACTCGCCAGAATGATCAATGAATATTAAAGCCAGACTTTGTTTACCAAGCATCAAGACTTTGGAGCTCCTTTCTGGCTATTCTCTTGTCTTCCGCTCCTTTGCTCTCTTTTAGCTTTTGTTTTTTTGTAGACAATGGTCGGTGAAGATCGCTGGCTTTTAATCGGCAATGGCTCGAGCCACCTGCCTTCGCTTAGACAGCGCCTTAGACTTAGTCCCAGCTGCTCCTTGACTTGGTCCTGCGGCCAAAAAGAGGAGGAGTAGCACCAAGAAGGATACACACATCAAGCTGCCTTAAAAAAACCGACAAGCCAATAACATGTCTCGGTACTTAGCGGAAGGTCCGATGCCGGATCCACCAAACCTTCAGTCCTTGGCCCACGGGCAATGTCCTGGTTTTTACACTGAGAAAAATGTGTGCTTTAATGACTCAAGATAAATAAATTATAAACTGACATTGATTTATATAAAAATCCAATAAACTGAAAAAGAAATCGTCTCATTTCTTTCCAGTGCATCATTTACTCCGCTGCAGTCTAACATTTTTTATGGCATCTAATTTGATCGAAGCAGAAAGAGCAGCCAGGAGTCCCCGGATCCAGGAGCCAGGACCCAACTCGTGTCGGTAATTTAAGACACTGCTCGTTCGCCAGCCACCAACAGCAGTCGTCAATTATGAGTTAACACTGGGTTCGCTTTGGCATCGAGATCCTTCACTCGCGAACGTTGACGAAATGCCGAGCTTTGTTTTAAATTAAATTTAATTAGCGGCAGCTCAGGCGAACACCTTTCCGCCAAGGAAGCGGAACAGCGCTCGGAGTGCGCCTGGATAATTCATGCCTTTGGAACATGGCACGTGTCGACGTTGCACAGTGGTTGCGCCCATAGGCCAAAAATAAAATAAATTATTACAACAGAATTGTACG
>JAEIIJ010001300.1:0-59868 GCA_018904815.1 Drosophila ogumai
AAACCATTTTCCCTTTTAATTTGTTTTTATTTTTTCTTTTTTTTTTTAGGATTTTACATTGCAGCTTGTTATATGAGGACATACCAAAAAAAAAACGTGATCACTTTCAAAACATACAATTAACATACATACATTCAAGACAATAAATTAGTTTATAAATATTAAGTAAGTAGAGAGCTCTTCTAGAAGACGTTAAGGTAAAGAAGCATTCATTATCTGTAACCTACACTGTGCCAAAAACACTCTCACCCGCTTAGCGCGCGCACTTCCGGTGGCGTGTCTGGGGCAGAGTGTAAGCTCTTTTTATAAACTTTTCATTTGATTTATTTTTTGTTGGCAAAACGGAAACAGGAAGACGAAAATGGCGCAAATGCTCCACTTGAATCAGCTTGAAACACATCAATAATAAATCAGCCGCGGCGTTGATTTTGTGCAAGCGAGTAAAAGCTTCAAGTGGAGCGAAATGCATTTTCATTCTGGGCCAAAATGCAGCATGACTCAAATGTATCGGGCGGGGCCACGCCCCCTGCGGGTG
This sequence comes from Drosophila ogumai, assembly GCA_018904815.1. Classification (NCBI taxonomy): domain Eukaryota; kingdom Metazoa; phylum Arthropoda; class Insecta; order Diptera; family Drosophilidae; genus Drosophila; species Drosophila ogumai. The sequence continues at coordinate 536 of JAEIIJ010001300.1, forward strand.
GCGATACAGGAGCATGGAGCATTTTGGCCCAAACAAATAAGGTAGAACAGAACAGCAAGAACAGTTTATAACATTTGCAATGATTTGCACTTAGGTTCCATTTGGCTTTGCAATCCGATTTGTACAATTCAAGGGGATTGCAAGGGGAAATGTTTTCAGGGAAAAGTAGAAGGAAAGCAAGGCTCCAACGTGCCTGAAATTGATTTGCAAATGAATTTGCACTCAGCTTTTGGGACAGTGGCAAAAGGTGTGCACAAACTCTACAGACAAAATGCAAAATCAATGACTGGCAGGCGTTGAAGCCTCAAGAAATTAAAATCTAACATTGAACACAAAACACGGAATTATTTAAACAATTAACACAAGTACAAATACACATATAGACATAAACATTTACATGGACATGGAGACACATAAAACACATTAAAATAGTACGAAGGTGAATTCCAAGTAAAAGCAGCGAGCCGTCAGCGTGGATCAATCGTAAAATCATCTTCATTATTGGCTGGACCGGTGCCAGCCCCGTCCAAATAGCTCCCAAAACTCAGTACTCCAGACTCGATTCAATCATCTGCAGCACGCGCTGCCTGCCGATCTTGTTCCAGAACAAATAGGGCTCCTTTGAACCCGACACAGAGCGAGGAGCGCTGGAAAAGTACGATTTTTAATTAGTTTTAATTAAATAATTAATTTCATTATATTCCAAATTTCAATACTCACTTCTGGAAACAATCGAAACGAACGACGCCCCGCTCGTTGATCAGGCACGAGTGTATATCAATCACCTTCAGGTGACCCCTGCCCTCGGCGCGAATAAAGTTGTTAAATCGCAGGACCTTGTCGCACAGCCCCTTGTCATGGCAATAGTTGGCCAACGGAGCAAGGTTGGTGAGTATCGGGACAAACCGCCGGTTGTGCATCTCCTTAATGAGCAGCCGAAAATCGTGCTCGATCTGGACTAGCGGCTTGCCCCGTAGTATATCCACCGAACCAATGTTCACAATTATCTGGGTGCCCTCGGGCAGGTTGACCCTCTTCAGTCGATTCCGGGCACCGTTGATCGTCTGGCCGGAGGCGCAGAGTCCCGACTGTAAAACCCGTTCGTAACGCCTGAATCGGCACTTGAGCTCCATTCGGGCGAGATATAGAAGCAGATCATCGCCCATTAGCGGAAAGTCCAGTAGGTAGGCATCGTAGTCCGAGCTGATGGTTAGCATCGAATCGTTATGAGTTGCAGAGGACATGGTCGTGGGTGTGGGCGTTTCGTGGCGCCGCTTCAAGTCGCAAGTGGAACGTGGACGCCTAAAAATGTCCAGGTTTGGGTTGAGTATCTGGTTGAGATTCGGGCTGTTGTGGTTCTTGCAGGGTGGCTTGATCAGCTCCGGATTAGCCAAGTGGTTTGACAGCTCCGGGGGATCAGTATAAATTTGGTTGGACTCAGGCCTGTGTGGTACATTTGCACTGGATTGCTGGTAGATATTTTTGCTACAGGTTTAGGAAATTAACATTAAGGATTAATTATTTAATTTATCAATTAATTAGTAATCTAAATATTTAATTGACTTCTGTAGCACTCACAGATGATTCCAATTGTCCTTGTAGCACCAGTTCGACTCCGCTGCCGCCTTGGCCATATGCGGCAGCGCTGCCGATCTGGTGTTGATCGCCTTGTTTCGGTCATCCGCCGGCTTCTCCGAGGTGACCCTGACATTGAGGTTGTTGTCCAGCGGAGACAGTACCCGCCGCTTGAATCCGTTACGCCAGTAACGTGGTGGCTCCCGCGGTGGACCCATTGGGTATTTGTCCTCTATGGACGGTGCTCCGCTGCTGTAATCACTGCGCTGCTTCTGGTTAAGGACCATGTCCAGCAGGTGGCTATTCTCCTTGTTGGGCTTCAGGTTGAAGATCCGCTTGCCAGTGTGACTGCACTCAGCGGTCACGTACGGAATGGTAAGCAGGAAGTCTGTCACGTTGTCGTGCAGCGGAAAGGGGTTGCCCGTCTGTTTGCGATATTCATCTGGTTTAGAATTTGAAAAATTTAAATTAGAATTAATGAGGAAAATTTATACATTTAATGTAATAGTAAAGTAATGTAATAGTAATGTAATATTAAGAATATAGTGGTTATTATTTTAAAATATATTGGAAGCTTTAGAAAAGTTAATTAAAAAATAAGAAAAGCACATGTAGAAAATTATATAATTTTGTCAGAAATTATCTAGAAATTTCTAGGAAAGGGTAAGTCTTAATAAAGCCTTAAAATTAAAAAAAAAAATACAAATAATTTAAAATAATTTCCTTTTCATTTAAGTTCAATAAGCAAAGGAAAAAGCGTATCTTAAATAATTGAAAATTCCATATAAATTTAAAAAAATATATATCTTCACCTTTAATGCTCGATATCGTGATTCCATTCTGGGCATGGCTTAGCAATATGGCGCGCACCTCGGCATCAATGTCGGGATACTCGTCACGCACTTCCCTATAGGTGCCTTCGATTATAGTCATGGTGCTGGTGCTGCAGTAGCTCTGACTTTTTCTTCTCGTGTAGCTGGTGTTGCAATTGCTACTCCCACTTGTGGTGATGATCTGCTCCTCCTTGGTGGAGATCAGAGTGGAGGAAAATAATCTCGCTACGATTTGAAGGTGCTCTTGGCTTCTTTGCCCATCGGCCAACGGCACTTTCCACAACTCCGGCTCTGGGTCCGGTTCACCACCGCCTTCGCTTTTCCGGCCCGCCTTGAAGATCCGGTGAAATTGGCGTACAAATTTCGACTTTTCCGGAAAACTCGCAGAGCAGTCGGCCTTCACAAAGATCTTGTAGAAACGGCTGTGGGAACTCTTGCGAAAGGAGGTGGTGGGCTGCTGGAGTTTTTTGCACAAATTGTGCCAGCACGTGGCCACGTGTTTTTTCAACGACCTCAAACTGTCGGCTTTGGTACTCGGATTACTGTTCGACTCGCTGGGGAATTCACTTCTGACTGCGGCCATCGCACAAACGAAAGTGATCCGACTTATTGCTCCTCCATTCGGGATTTCTTCTTTATCGGATTCTGTTCTCTTTCTTTCGGTCTCTCATCGTAGAAGTGCTGAACTATAGGAGAACTGCAGGTGTATTAGTTGGGGAATAAACGGGAGCAAAGGGACCAACAGTTACTACTTATCGCGATTATGTTTTACAGGCTGTTCCTGGAGCTTGGAGCTTTCGAGATTGCATCAGGGTGGTTCGCTTTGAAAGGGTAAATAATGATAAAGATAATTAAATAAATGGGGATAATTTTAAACTTATTTTATTAAAGGTCATTCTGAAAACAGTTTACTTTAAAATTATAAGAAATAAACTTATAAAAGTACTAATTATGGTATAGTTGGAGGATCTCTCTCATACAGAAAAAAATGTCTAGTGTCATTATTTTTAATATATTAATAAAAATTCCCTAAAGCTCTCATTTTCTTAATAAATAATTTGCAAGTTTTAATAACTTATTTAAGTTTCCTAGAACGTTTTTAAAGCCTTTAAGCTAGAAGGAAGCTGACTCAAAAGATTTATTATATTTTAAAACCATTTGTTTTCTCTAACAATCTGTCTGCAAATCGACATTAATGATGTGCTTAATGTTTCAGCCATTAGAATCACAATTTAGAGCAGGTTACAAAGCCACTGAAAACAATTAAATCGAATTACCACCTGCAGATTCATTTGACGACGATTTTTCGAGTCGTTAGCACTCAGCATACAGCTGGACACTCATTTTTATGGCCTTTCTCTCGATCCAGATTAGAAAACAGCGTGCCTGCATTGCCTCTGTGATAAGTAATTACGAAATTACGGAATAATACAAATTCCACAATAACTCAAACGGTTCCCCGACCACTCCACGTGCGGTGGGTCTTGATAAACTGCTAATCTGCCAATCGGCAAATGGAGCTACTGTCTGAGCTGTGCTGCTGCTGGGCCAGGCCTAAAACAATTCCCCAAGACAATTATCATCCGGCCAAGTGCACCTGGATCTTTGCTGGGGGTAAGTGTAATGTGGGTAATGGAAGCAGTTCGTCTGAGAATTGATGGATGATGACTCTGGGCCCTTCTTTCAACTGGCATTGGTTTTCTCCGCCCCGGAAGGGCGTCAGACATTCGGAAAGAAGCTTGAGGCTTGATTTGACCAAGTTATTACAGTGCAGCTCATGAAAATGTAAATACAAAACTTGGTAGAAGTGAAGTGATTATTTTGTAGAATTTTATTTAGAGTGAAATGAAAACTTTTTACTTATAAATTATTTTTTATATTTATTTTAGCTTAAAAGGCGTTAGTTTAACCTCTCGAAGTTTGACTGTATCTCTTAACCACCTAATCCACCCTTACCACACTTAATTGCAGAGGAAGCTGCAGAGACGTGACGAGCAATACTAAATGGAAACATTGGGCAAAAACATGTGGCACAATTGATGATAACACTTCCTACCCCATATTTTCTATTTGCTGAATGTACGTATGTACATATGTAATCCTCCCAATAAGCTCTGTTCTGGAGTGATTCACCCGGATTTCGATGCCATTCAACTTTCCCTTTTGGCTTGGTGTTTTGCAAATATTTTCCTGAATTCACTCGCATCACAGTGCAATTGTTCCTTAATAATAGTAATTTGCATTCAAGCCTTTCATAACACTCACACAAATCAACTCTTGTTCTGTTGACACCCACCTTAGAACTACAGTGGACACTGGATATAGTTTATAAACAATTGAAATTTTAAAGCAAATAAAAAAATAAATAACATCTTTATAACAGGAATCAAAATATTAAAATATATTTTTAAGCAGTTTTTTTAATGATTAATTAGCGATTTTAAGATATATTTATAATAATATATTAAACTCTCTCAATGGTAAAATATTCTGAATGAAAATAAAAGCAAATTCTTTATTTTTCAAGGCAATTTAATAAATGTATCAAGATATTGTTATGGTTTTCTATAATCAACCACCAACTTTGGAAATATATTTTATTCAAACCTTCAGCTCCCCATATCCTTTCCATATTGCGATGATTGAAGACTCTTGTTTTTGTTTTTTTCATTTTCTGCAATAACAAATCTCCCCATTTGATGGACAACCTTTGTGGGGCGCACTGGCAGGGCGAGGGTGGATTTTGAATAGTAAAGAGCAATTTACCGAGGAGAATTATGAGCGACACACTATATTCATTGGGTTCGACTTCGACTGCATTGCTGCATAAATTATGGAAGCCGAACGAACAAACTTGTTGATATTCTTTCTGCCAGTTGCCGGTTCGGTTAACTCCGAGGTTACCTCGCAGAGGGCGGCTAAATTTTGGGGGTATAGGCGCAAATTATCGTAATCAATTTATGCAAAAAGCATTTAGCGATTGGCTCACTTGGGGGCGGGTTACACCTGTTAATCTGCTGACAGGCGGAAAATGTCAGGAATGCTGCTGGCCTGGCCTGGAATTCGCAGAGCGGAGATTTTCCCCCTCTTACGGGAAAATCGGATCAGTGGTTCGGCTGCAGCAGCAGCTCCATCACTAATTCCCCTTAATTATCCTTATCCGTTTCCATGGGCTGGCCAAACATCTGTTATTATTGTTCGTTCTGCTGCCGGAGCACTCACAATCATCGATTGGCCTGCAAAAGGGCCTTAATCAGAGCTCCGCAATTCAAACACACGTAATTAGAGCTCTTCTGACAAAGTGTATGGAAATGCAGTGAGAGAAATATTATTAAAACACAAATAAAACCTTTGATAAATGTGGGAAAAAAATTATCCTAGAGCTCTTGATAATGGTTACTTTTTGTTTTCATCATTAACTATATTTTTTTTGGTGCAAAATAACACATTCCTTGTTCCTTTTTTTTGCAGTGCTATCCGGGTGTTTCCTTTTGTGATGACCGGTTACAAGTTGGCCAACAGATTGTAAACGGCACTCTCAAAGTTAAACGGCTAACCATGTGGCTGAGTGTGTGGCAATTAATCAAGGCTAGGTGTCGTACACCGTAAGACTGCTTCCGATTCCGGTTTTTGGAGTGCCCGAGAGCTCCTGCTCCTCATTATGCCCACACGATATGGTTAATACTTCATGTCGGCGTCTTGACCGAAGGCTTCAATGCCATTTTCGATTTTGTTTTTGTTGAATATAATTAAAGGAAGTACATATCTCATTATCTTATAAATATTATAAAACATCTAATTACATTTTAATTTGTTAAAAATCCTTTAAAATGTTATAATGGATGAATCTGGTTAAAGTTAAATTTAACTTCAGTTACGTGATAACAATACCGTATCCAAGTAAAGTAAAAAGAAATAAAACAAAGGCAATTGTTACGGCAAACTCAAACCAAACTACTCAGAGAGAGCAGAGGAGAGAACGCAATGTAAACACAATTACTTTTTATTTGCCTTTGTTTTACACTCAATGTCCCAGACACCTGAAAACTCTCTCTCTCTCTCGCTGCAGCTGCAAAAGTCGAAAATGCATTAACAGGCAAACACAATTGCAATTTATTCTCTTTCGCCTTTTGAGACTCTCCGCGCTCTTTGAGTAAACCGGTTTTGACTTACTCTCTTTCTCACACTATATGTATACATATACTCGAAAGAATTATACCCTGCACTTACTAAGTGTTTAAAAATTACTAAAATAATAAGAATAATAATGAAATAATAAAAAATTTTTAGCTGTACATACATACATACATATGTATATAAATGTATGATTATTTTAATTTCAATGATAATATAATAATATATAAATATCCCGTGGGTTTATTTTTTTAATTTTCTAATTACATATATAAGTATGTATTATGAAATTACTTCTTTCCAGGTAATTAAGTTCGTGTTCGTGTTACCAAGTGGAATTAATTTTGCCAATATATGTATATCAAATCACAATTCACTTCGAGATTACATATATACTCCTCCAAAATACGATTACTGGATATGATGGTTTACTCACGCTGAGAGAGACAAAGCCGGCTTGTTGTTGAGTCTCTCTTTGAGTCATTTTTAAAATTATAGTAAATATGTTCTTCTTTTCTTTAAATGTTTAAACATTATAATAATTTAAGTTTTAATAAGTTTATTTAAGAGCTTTACACATTCGGTATGCAAAATTCAACCTTGCAAAGAGTCAGCAAGTCAGTTGATGGAGTCAACAATTTCGTGTGAGAGAACCAAAGAGCGCTCTCTCTTTGAGTGACTCGAAAATCTATAAAAGCAGCGCGGCCGCGTTGGCCTCTCTTAAATTTTTTTTTCAACCGAGCCGGACGCATCGGAGTAAAGTTTAAACGTTTTCGTCGCAAAATACTACGTAGTGCCGGTAAAAATAATGCAAATATTAATTAATTAAAGTATATTTGATTCGGAAATATATATTATTTATATATTTTCACGAACCTTGTGCGAGAGTGACGAAGCGGGAAAGAAAACGACGAAACGAAAGAAAACAAACGAAAAATGGCGCGCTTTTTACGTTGTTTACTTGGCGAAAAATCAAAGAAATCGAATTATTAAAACGAAAACCAAGGAAAGTGTTGTTAAATAAACGTGCAGTCGTTTTATGAATGTTGATGCTGAAGCAAAAGTCAAAGAATAACCGAAAATAACTTCGAAAACAAAAGAAATGAGGTGTAACCTCTACGGAAAATACTCAAAATCAGAAAACAACAACTAACATACACAATTTCGTGCAAACAAAGGCCAAAACCATTGAAAATCTGCCCAATCTAATGCAAAAATGGCCGAGAGGCATGTGTTTTGTTATTTGTGCAACCGGCGAGTGCAATAAATACAGTAATAAAATAGAATAAGCAACGGTAAACAACGGCCACGATGACGCGCGAGGAAGAGGAAGAGGTGCGGTCTCTGCTGTGCCGCCACCAAGAGCGCATAATGCTGGACTTGGGCAGCACCGATCTGCTGGCGGTGCTCGTCAAGAACTCGGTGCTCAGCCAGTCGGAAGAGGATCTGCTGCTAAAGCCCTACGGTGCCGTCACGCCCACGCCCTCTGCCGCCGCCTCTGCCGGCGTGGCGGGCGTCGAGCCGCCCGGCAGCGCTCCATCGCTTACAAAACGCAAGCTCAGCGCCGTGGCCAGCAGCGGGAGCACAGCCAGCGGGGGCAGCGGCGGGAGCGGGGGCAGTGGATCCTCGCGTTGCGCCAGCGTCAACGGCGATGCCAACTGCGACAGCCGCTCCCTCACGCCGTCCGGCGGTGGCAGCGGCGGCGGATGCTCCGGATTTAACGACGCCGAAATCCTGCGGCTCCAGTGCGCCAATCTCATAGAGATCATCGCCAAGAGCGGCTTTGAGAAGTTCAAGCAGTTTTGCTACGCCATCGAGTGCGAGTGTCCGCAGCTGATCGAGGATCTAATTAACGATCGTCTCAAGAGCGGTAAGTGCTTGTACCTGTACCTGATACCCGAAACGTACCCCTTTCCTTTCATACACAGTGCAAAAAAATCACACAAATGTTTCTTTAATTGCACTTGCCAAATGTAACTATATAAAATAAATATTTTTTAAAATGTGGCAGTCAGTTAGTCAGAATTTAATGGGACTTAGCCTAAAGTTTAGAGTCTTCATTTTTCAATTTCCTTGCTGCAATTTAGTCCCCAATATTTAACTCTCGTTTTAACATTTTATTATGTGAGATGATCTAACTTTTGACATTATTATGCCTTTTTTGACCGTGTACAACCGACTAAAAAACACGAAAACACCCTCTCTTAACCGGTTCCTTGTGATCTACCTGATCCCCCAATGCGTTGGCAGCTTTAGTAGCCCATATCTCAGCTGTAAATTATTCACGTAATTGTTCGCGATCGGCTCTCAGGTTTCTCATCTCTGCTAATTGGATGCCAGTACAGTGAGCAGTCGCTAATTCGAGTTTTTACCGTAAAATTATAGCTGTAATAACAATTTGTTTCGCGACACAGCTGTGAGGAACGTAAATATTACTTTGAAATGGTATAATACCATAATAAACCATCAAAACTAACTTTATTTGGGAATAAATATACCACTAGGAGAATCTATTATTGAGAAGTATTCTGTTTCGATCGATCACTGTTCAATTCTTCTTATGGTTTCTTTTTGTCGCCGTATGCTTTTTTGCCCATAGCAATGTGGGTGTTGGTTTAGAAGGTGTGTGAGTGGGCGGGTTGACGGCCATTTACAGTGGCGCGTTAATAATAATTGGCATTTCTTGAGATTATTGTGCTGATTAAGGAAGCCTAGTATTTATGCAAATTTCGTTTTATGAGGTGATGGCGGCAGGTGACATTTGAAACATATGACACTTTATATGTGGTATTTAAAGACCACTTTCTCTTCAAAACTTATCTTATCAAGAGCACGTCTCTTTGGGTGTTAGAAACTCAAATAAATGAAAGAAAAGTACACTGAGTCAACAGCGGAAGAGCTCAAGTGAAAAGAATGTCTTAAATTGTTTCTTCTTGCTGATAAGAAAACTCTTGATTGCGGTTCGTCAAAATGTGGTGTTGATCTGAAAGAAAATAAATGGAATTTCCACATATATACAGACATAGCTGATAGTATTTTTTCTTATTAGCTTGAGGTTAGATTAGGGATTTTCAGAGGTTTAAATAAGCTGATATCATAAAGAAGATTTCGAGAATATTATGGAAATCTATTTATTATATTAGTATCTTAACCGTTTTTCCCATTTTTTTTAATGAATCACCTAGAAAGGTAAATCTCTATCCATTATTCAGACAAATGATCTTGAATCTTGCTGAATCTATCGGTCCAATAAACTGCTCCCACATTCCAATTCAGCATTTACCTTTGCGAAATGAAATTCTTTGAGATTATATTTTAAATACCATTCGGGTATATCCACTCCCATTTCTCTTGACTCCCCGGACCGACTTCCTCAAAGCGATCCATCAAAAGTTCGCACAGCTGTTGCCGCATCCACGCGCTGAATCATTGACCCACAACTTCAGCAGTTGTAGCCAAGCCCATCCAACAACTCCAACCAACAACAAGAACAACTCAACAACACCAACAACATGTCAGTGTCGGCATGTAAATTTTGCTGCCCAGACTTGTAAATTACCCCCAACGAAAGACCGAAGACAGGAAGACACAGAGTATAGGGGGAGCTCAGGAACGAAAACCGAAAATTGAGATTACATGCTGAAAGCAGCTAAAATAACAATAACAACAAAACAAAACCCTTGTTGTTCTTAGATTTCGCTTGTTTTATTCCGCTCTAATGAAAAAGTTGTTGGCCGGAGGGAGTAGAAAACAAAATAATCATAGATTTCAGATACAAGATCCACACATTCACATCTAAAAAACCAATGAACTAAAACCGAAACTAAAAAGGCTGAAAAAATTGTGACCCAAGAAAGTAAAATTAGGGTATTTGGGGAGCGCCACAGACACAAATTAAATGCTCTTTATAAGGAGTTAGATAAGGTGTCGTAGAAGAAACCTAAAGAGTAGTTTTATTAGCTCAAAAATTCAGAGGCCAGATTCGATAGATTTTTAGATTTTATTGACTAACTATGGATTTTGTTTGCAGCCATAAATCAATACTTTATTAAAATGAACAGATCGAAATTGCAGGAACCAAGGAACTCCCAAAATAAAATATTTTTATAGATTGATTTTAATGTCAGCACGTGATACGGAAAGGTGAACTAAAAATAAAATTAATATTAAACAGGAGGGAGGTTGTACTGATCCTCAGGATTGCTTTGAGTGATTCCAAGAACGTTACCAATGAATCACAACTCTGGTCTTTTCGTTTTTGTAGGGCATCGAAAAGTGCCAGCAACAAGAACCAACTAACACAAAAACAAGAACTCTTACAAAAAATAAAAACAACAATAACAATAACATAGCCATGGCAAAACGTATTGTACACATAAAGCCCTCGATCACGTTTTACGATTCCGGCCACGATTACAGCCAGAAGAAAGAGAGAGAGCGAGAACGCATTACGCGTGGTCCATGTTCATGTTCTTGTCATGTGTGTGTGTTGTGCTGGTGTGTTTGTGTGCTTCTTTTAGTAACTCCATTTGTCCAACTGCCCCCGCAGGCGATTTTCCTATCCTCTGTCCCCTGCCTTCTGCCTCTCCACCGTATTCTTGCCTCCCGTTTTCCGTCTAGTCGTAGACCAATCCATTCATCATCATCATGATCAGGTTGGGGAACATCATAATCCGATTCGTCGTCGTTTCGCTTTTACTTCTTTACGACTCTCGCTGCCCCTTTGCCGCTCACTCTTTCTCTCTATGTTTGCTAATTTCTTGTACGTGCTGTTCTGGTCTGGCTTTGCCTCCTCCATTTCATCTCCTCTTCGCCAGGTTCTCTTTACCTTTGCCGCGTCGGCTCAGGTAGGTAGATTTATACGCATACACCTGAGGAAGAGCAAATAGTACAATTTATTCATATTCAACAATAATAAAAATATGTATTTTATAAGCTTTAAAAAGCTTGTTTGTTTTCAAATATTTTCCACAATTAAATAAATACATTTTGGAAAGGATCATTGTTACTTTACACTGATAAATAATTTAGATATTAAAGATTAATGTAGAATACTTAAGATACTTTTGTAACTTTTATTTTTAAAATCATGCTACTAATATCTTGAGCTTAATAGTACAGGCTAGGTAGGTAGAGTCAGTACCCTTCTGCACGTAAATTACAATTATTTACAGCGCACAATGTTTTCTCCTCTAAACTCTTCGTCTCCTCTCTTCGGATCTTTGCATCTCTCTTCCCACTTTCTGCGGCGCTCCCTTTTGGTAGTGTCTTTTTGCATTTGATAATTTATGCAGCATAATCTGGCCGATGACGTTTATCGCTTGCCATTCCCATTTGTCCCCTCCTTTCGGTCTCTTTTCTTCTGCTCAAACACCACCCTCCCCATTTCCCGCCTTCTATCCCTTATTCTCGTTCCCCTATTTCCTTTCTGGGCTGCCTTATCGCGTTCTGCTTCATCTTTTGTGTCTGTTTGCACTGCCCCTGAGAATCGTTTCCTTTTATGTTGTATTTGTTGATTTCTTTGATTTCGCTTTTTCCTCTTTTTGTTTTTTTTTTTTCTTCGGATGATAATGATGTTCACCTTTAGTTTCGTTCCATTTCGTTTCGTTTCAACTGCGCATGCGCATCCTGTTTTCGTTTGCAACCGATCGTCTTTGTTTTCTACTTTTGTCCTACATCTACTGGTTGCCTCTCTCTCACTGTCTCTCTTCTCGCGGTTGAAGTAGGTCTTCAGGTGTGTTGTTGTTGGTTGCCTCTTTGCGTTTTGATTTTTCCAACCTCTCTTCCGTTCTACTTGGCGGTACAGGATCCGAAGACTCGTCACTATTAGATTTTCAAATTTATGTTCAGAAGAGAGTAGAGAGAAAATTACGAAATGGGTCATCTACTTCTTTTGCTGGGTTGTATCTTACAAATTCGTATCGAAGACTAATAGCCGTAACATAGTTTAAATATTTAGCTAAGGATAAACTCTTAAATAAAATAATAAATAACTACCTTTCATAATTTTAATTTATAAATTTGCAACTGATGTGAAGAAATTTAACCAGTTCTTTTTCCAACAAACTGATTAGTATATACAAATATTCGAATCTTAAAGCTTGTCGACTTTTTAAAGCCAGCTCGCTCCGGAGCTTCACTTAACGCTTTTCCATTCCGTTTTATCTTAACTCATCAGCTGCAACAAAGTTGTAGTTGTTTTTCGATCGTTGCTGGCTTGTGCCTCGTAAAATCCCAAGCAAATGTGTTAATTTTTTAAATGGAAGTAATCAACTAGAGTTCGTTGGTTGCTCAACAACTAGTTTTTGTCATTTCGAAATATGTAGATCGGGTTCAGCTCTAGATCTTAAACGAATTAGATCTTCTGGGTGGTCTTTTTAAGATGCTCTAGAATGCCCGCTCCCTCGCTTCTGATTGCAATTCCCGTGATTACAATTTAATTTCCATTCGGTGAGCCCTATTAAATCATTATTCATTTCGGTAGCTGATCACAAGGTATACATACGTAGCTATATGGCTCATGGTAGATGGGGTTTTCCTCCGCGCTCTTCTCGGATCTCGTGAGTCTGGGACAGTCTGCTAAGCCGCTTACCCACACAACTGTCACGCAATCAGCCAGCCAGCGATACACCGATCCCGGCAGGTAACTTGTTTGCCTCTCTTTTACCCATTCTCGCTGCTTCCACGCTCGTTCTGATTACAAGAACCACAACAACAAAAAATGGGTAGAAAAGCTATGACTCATTGGGCCCGTAAAGCCATTCTCCAAAAACGGGCACCGCTCCATCGGTTCCAGACTGCTGGCGTCTGCTGCAACCTGGAAGTGGCAGTTGTTGCAGCTGGAAGTCGCCTTAACTGTTTCCCTGCTGGCTCACCCCGTCTTCGTTCCCGCTGAAATCGGGTACAGTGATCCCACGAACAAGGATTGGGGAATATTTAAATATATTGGCGAATCGAAATTTTTAGCTATAATTATGACAGTTATAAGAGTTTCACAATTGTGTTGATAATAGTTAAAAAAAGATACAAATACCCTTAGATCTCTTTTTCGGGTACCCACTGTACCCAGGTCGACTGAGAAAAGGTGAAGAAAAACAGGAGAGCCCGATGTGTTTACTGTATTTTGATCTGCTGCAACAACAAAGTTGAGTGCAGAATCATCTTCGTTCTCTGGAGATTTTCTTCTCATCTTTTTTTCAACTCTTACTTTATTTTTGTTGTTATTTTTGTACAAGTCATTAGCTTTAATTTACAAATACCAAGTCCAGCACATGGTTAGTTTCATTCATAGTTTTCAAACAGTGAGCGAGCACCTTAAATGGTCTTTCCTCGTTTTCTTGGCATTAGGAAATGCATCAACAAGATCGATCTGTTTTTTGCCGCTCCATTGCGTTTTGCCCAACCCAAATCTTTCTTTTATAAATTCTTTTTTTTTTCGATATTGAACTTTCAAACTTGGTGGGCCATTGATCCCCACAAACTTGGTTTCGTCGAAGTTCGTTTGCTGTCTTCATTTTCAATTTTTATTGCTGGTGTCTTTTTGTGCTGTTGAAAATTATGATTAATTAGTTTGATCGAGATGTTTGACTCGGCAAATGTTTGATTTAACGCTTCGTTGATCCCGGGTGTATAAATGGCCGACAACTAATGGAGTTTTCTTGGCCTGTGGAAGAGTAAATTGAATAACCTCTCAAACAGCTTGTTAATTATTTGTTAAATAAATAGTGGTTCAAATATTTATTGGTGTAGCTACGAGTACAGTGGAAATCATTACGGTTTAAAAAAAATTATAAAAATAGGAACAAAATATAAATAATAATATTTTATTTTATTGTCCTTTTTTTATTATTAATTTTTAATTACATTTTATAAACATAACCCCAAAACAAAGATACAATTTCTTGTTGGTCAGCTTGACCCTTTATTTGCCCCATTTAGAGTTTTACGCCGTACTCAATTATTTTCAAATTACAAGTACTTTCCCCCACTCATCTGTATTTAGAGCATTATCTGCCATTTTTTTTTTACCTTTTAGAGACCGTTTAAAATGAGTTTCGCAGTTGGACCACGCAGAAACAATGACCGCAATGTATAGTGATTCGCTTTTCTGCCTTTGTTTTGTTGTTTAAGCAATTTTCTGTCCAAAACAAAGTCTAATTTTGCAAAACTTTCTTTTTTTCAATTGCAAAAAAAGAGCTTTTATTGTTGTTTTTCCTGTTATTATGGTTAGAGGTCTGTTGGCCTTTGTTTTGCCTTCCCCCAATAATGATGATGATGACAACTAAATGGGGGAAAAATGGAAGCTGGAGGTGGAAGGGGAATTTGAACAATGTCAACGAGTTTAAATGAAATTTGCCACGCTTGGTAGCTACCGTAAATGAGATAAATACAATTAATTGGAATAAATCATTAATTTCAAGGCTAAAAAAACGGCAAAGTTAAGATTTTGACCAGCACAATTAATAAATAAATTAAATCGAAGCGAAATTTTGGCATTAAAAAGAGAAAAAACTATTAAGAAAGCGCCTTATACTTTATTTTATCTTCAAGGTGTTGTTCCTAATAAAAAAATCACTTAAACGAGCAGCAAACAAAATGCTTTCCATAAACAATTAAACACTCCATTAAGTCAAAGACCCTGATACAACCATAAAATTCGAAAATATCACGGAGGGCAACGAGTCTCGTCGTCAAACAGAAATGTGATATGGTTATCGAAAATGTATTTACTTTTAATCAAATCAAAAACAGAAAATGAACATGATTTTATTTTTTTTCCCTTACGTGTTTGTCTTTTTCCTATCCTCTTTTTATTTGCTCACTGATGAAGTTTTAGAGGGTCATCTGGAGTTCAACTATAATTGACAGCGACGCCAGAGAGGAGTGTGCCATTGACCAGCTGTCTTTCCCCCTACTTTTGCCCTTTTCTCGCTGTGTGGTCAGCTTGAGGTTTGAATGACAGCATTTTATGCCGCCTCAGGCGGAAATGGTAATACAAACTTTATGGCCACAGTGGGTCGTATTCCCCAAGAACTTCGCATCTACTCCATGGCAAATTTTCAGACAACTTTGATGTTGAACTTCCCGTGAAGACTTCTCGAAAACAGCGGCAGCAGCTTGGATAAATAAACATTTGTTTTTTTTTGTGCTGACATTTGGCAAATCCGCCAAAAAAAAATTGTTTATGGCGTTACATTTTCGAAATGCTCCCGAGAAAACAAATTAATTCGATTTTTATGTTTATGCATTTTGGCCACGCCAAAGAAAACAAGTCTTTCGGCCAAATGTGAAGTTTGGAAATGATTTTGAAATTTGCCTCAGCTTATGAATAGTCTGTCGATTAATCGATTCACATTCAAATTAATGCAATTTTTCATGACTTTCACAAGTGGCTCTGAATGGAATTAATTGGAAGATAAATTGACTGGTTGTTATCTAAAAGATTAAAAGTTCTTCCGCTTTTGGTGTTCTGACATTTTGATTTAAAGCCATTGATTATTGGCTTGATAATAAATCCAAATAAAGCTTAATGAAAACGAAGAACGTTTTTTCATTTGTGTGAAACGTAATTAATACAAATTTAATTGCTTTAGGAAAATACTTTTAAGCCATGATAAAGTAAGAATCAAATCCAAATCCAATGTATACCAACTTTAAATTCTAACGTATTCTATAAATAACTAAATTAACTGCAACTTTTTTGATTAATATGTTGGCATAGATGATTGGTTCCTGGTTAAGGAGTACCAAAAGCTATTGCCTGCCCGTTCCACTATATCGTTCAATTTCAGTTGTAGCTATTTTACAGCGAACATAAATCAATATTAAATGGATTTTTTATATGATTATCAATCACCATTAAGTTGCGAAAATAAGTTGAATCGGTCGTTGGGCTGCACTAACTAGTTGTGAGATGTTAATCGGAACAGAGAATCTAAGCGCATTTATCATTATTCTAGGGAGGCGTCGACTCAACAGCTACGACCATAAATATTCTTCAAAAACTAATATGCAAGCTATAAAAATGAAGATTCTTTTTTTAAATTATAGCAAAGCGAATATCGTGCACTGAAATAAAAGAGGCAAAGAAATATTAAAATTGGAATATATTGTTAACCCAGCTTGAAAATGTTAATATTACATCAGTTTATAATTTTTAAAAATATATAAGTAGAATTTTAAGGATATGATGATTTTTTTTTAGCAGTGCTTTAGATCGTCCCATAAACACTTTATAGAGGGGACAGGCAGCGCCGCTGAGATTTTTATGTGAGCGAGTGCAGGCAGCTTCCGGCGAATCGAGAGTGTGCTGGTAACTCTGGACCTGGACCTGGACCTGGACCAGCGTTGTTTATCTCAATCATCGACGGCCATTCCAAGTTCAGGGGATCCATCCATCCCCCGCTCTTCCTTCTCCGAAGACTCCACTCCACCCTGCTCTTGCACTCTCTCTTTCCTCGGGTTCTTCTTTTTGCTTTTAATGAAATTTCTTAATTGAAGCAGCTGGACGTCAGACGCCACTGTAGACTTGTTCTGGAGGCTGCTCTGCCCAGATTTGATCTATATTAATCAAGATCCAGGGACGGCGTCACAAGCAACATACACATTTTATGGCAAGATCACTCAGAAGAAAGCGACTGGCTTTGATTAAATTATCTCAGATTTTTTCGCAAGCTCAACTTATGCAAATTTATTGCGATTTTATTTATCTTCATAAAGCGCGGATTGGTTTATTTTTGGCAGCCTTCAAAAATCCCAAAACAACAATATGGCAGACACTTTCAAATAGATATATTTCCTCTACTACTTCCATTTCCATATCGAATTCAAATTGATTTCATTTACCACTTCAATGCCGGCTCTTTGGGAAATAAATTGAATTGAAAGCAATTGTTGCGAGTGGATTGATACATAAATTGATTAAAAATGCAATTGGCTACTTTGATTTCGTTTGTGTTTTAATTTAATTAATTTCCCGTTGATTTTTACTCCATTGAATGCAAATTTCTGGCTGTCGCTGAAGCTTTAATCACTCACTGGGCTGTATTTCAGTGGGCGTAATGAATGCTTAGCCTCGGTTAATTTATGTACTGCCGCCCAGTCCCCCGCACTTCCCGTCGATGTTTTTGACGCTTTGGTGCACCTGTCGCAGCCACCGCAAAAACATTGAACAAACATCGTTGATTGGAAGCCATTAGTTTTGGGGGCCTCATGCGACGACACACACCATCGGTCGTCGGTCGCACAGACAAACGTAATAAATTCAATACGAAACCCAATACAATGGCGAATTAGAGCAACTTTTGTTGACGAGGCGTGGCTGGTAACACAAAATTTTCAGACGCACTGTGTGTTGGCGTTGTCTGTAACGCACGGACGTCATAACAATGGGGGTTAGTGTAATCGAAATACAGTAGTTAATCGGAAGTTTAGATGGTCAGTAATGACTTTCTTTGTAAATAATTATTTAATTAAATTTGGGAAGCTTAAAAAGATGCTGTGAAAGAAATTTAGTATAAATATTTTAACATTAAAATTATTCAGAGTTTTTTAAGTGTTAAATGTAAACTTTTAACACAATGTTTTCATAAAGTTATATTCTATTTTTTGTTTATTAACATGTTTGTTCGATGATTTAATATTTTTGTTTATTAAATTAATTAATTTGTAATTTAAGGTGCATCTTAAGCCTGACCACTATATTGAATGTGTATTTTCGACAAACAGTTCTAGTTAACAGGGCGTGATATATGACTGGCAATATCCGCACATTTCGATGTATTCTCCAGGAAAATTGGGGGAAAATTGCATGGAAGGTAACAATAGGGAAAGCATAAACGTGTGTGTAAATATTTTCCTTGCACGTGTTCCCCCTCCCGTTCTCTGTGGAACGGAAATGCGAAACTTCCCTTCCGCTGTTTGGCCACAAAACCGCTCGCTGTGCAATTATTGCATGCACTTTTCCACCCCCAACCCAACCCCCTCTCGCTGTTGATGGTTCCTGGTCCTGTGGGAAAATGCAATTTCTGTTTGGGCCGTCGGAACAATTTCGGTTCACACAGTCAGAACTTGCACTCATCATTTATTTATGGCTTCTGTCTGCAATTGATAATTTAATTTCACACAATTATTCGTATTTATTATGCGTCGTCTGCTGATCCTCCACCACGACGGGGGACTCTCTCCAGTGGATCAACTTTTATTGCAGCTCTGTGCCCAGGGACGGGAATTTTATTAACTGGGGAATTCATGTACAATGATTGAACAACAATGTGCATATTCATCTGCGATTTGTCGTCTGATGAAGAATTTCAATTGGAAACTGCATTCAAAGATTAACTCAATCAGCGGGGGGACTGAAAGTGATAAGAAGTTCAGGGTTAATCTACCTCAAGTCAGTTTGATAATGAAAAACTAATAAAAATGAGTGTGGAATGTGGAAATTGTTAAATGAATTCTTTAAAAAATGTTGAATGGGGATTTAATAAAAGAAAGTTGGATTAATTAAATATTTTCGTTCTCTTCAATTTTAATCTGCTGATTTGTAGCATTTATTTGGGAATTAACCCTGCTTATTTTATTTAATCGGAAATTATTAATACTATGCATATGTCAAACCGCATTTTATATTATTGGTTTTTAGTCAGATTTATGGAATCATACATGGTCTTAATTAGTTTAAAGTATTTCCTCTATAAACCATTTTTACCCACGCCCTTTTTCCCTTGCCAACCCGCCGGACCAGTGTCAATGACCAATTTGAATGAGTGATGGAGAAAAATACAAGAGGAAAAGTGGGCGGCAAAGAAAAACTACGCTTCACGCCTCCCACATGGAACACTTGATCGGTTGGAAACCGATTATGTGAACTTGAGCCTGCATAAGCTTCCATTTTGGCTTCCCATATTTTTGTGTTAACTAGCAGCAATAAATACAAATGAGTTTCTACCCTCCTCCTCGGCCGGTGATTGGCAGCTGCAAAAGAGGTTCATTAAAGCGCTAATAACAAGATATGTAACAGGCTCGACAAAAAAAAGCTGCAACAAGAGATGGAAAACAGAAATCATGAAAATAACACGACGCCCAACATGGAAATTAGTGCATGTGTGTGCGTTGCGTGCAGCAGGAAATGGACGCCTACAAAACCCATGCACTTGGAGAAAATAATGCAAAATATGAAAGCATTGTACTAAAATATGTTTCATTAAAATGTTATGTATTTAAAAGGAGACTCTTTAGGTTTCTTAACTTTGTAAAACTATATTGTTTTATATTTAAAAAAGACTTTAAAAATGTTGAAGGAAATTAATGTATATTTTTTTCTTCACTGTTATCTTATACACACACTTAATTGGGGGCGGTGGGCGTGTCTGCTAGTGGTGGCAACTAAACAAGAGCAAATTCCAAGTAAACCAAGAAACCAAACCAAAAGCAAGCGCAATTAGATGACATGCGAAGGGGGCAGAGGGACACTCCGCTTCGCTCCCCTCCGTCATTAAATTAATTCTCTGGCAAACTCAACCTCAGCGAACTCAGCCACATCGAAGACTTAATAAATTGTTCTGCTTGCCATGGCCAAATGTAGCGTAAAATCATACCACAAACACATCAACGTCTAGCAACAACAACAAATAAATATAAACTCAAGTGTTGCATAAATTAATAAATTTTCTTTAGACCGTAAAAATTACCATATCAGAGACCTAAACACGAAAACTGCAGTCACAGCAAGAAGGAAATTGCTATAAATTACATACAATGCATCGCTATGCATTTTCATGCCTCAGTTGATTTTCTGAAAAAAGGAAAATACATGCCACAAATACATGACCTCAGTGAACTGATCGAATGTGATGAGTGGGCCGGAAAAGAGTTTTTGGACTTACACAAGTACTAATTAAGCAAGAATTTATGTGGTAAAGTTAAAAATTGAGAGTAATTGTACATTTATGCTAAAGAAAAATAAATTACTCCTTAAGATACATAAATAAATATTACATATATTTTTCCCTAATTATCTCCACCTTTTTACTTAACTGATATTTAGTTATAGATTCTTTGAACTTCCACACTTTCGTGATCAAATTTTTCTTTATTCAAATTATAAGGACATTTGAAAACTGCCGCTTTCGGCCGCCTTCATGTCGCTTCTGTCACGTTTTCTGCCAGTAACAGATGTTTGAGCTGATTGAGCGACTGCCGCGCCACCATCATCGTCATCAGCCACATCAGGCATCGGTCGGGGCAGCATCAGCCACATTTGCTGCACTTTCAGCAGCAACATCATCAGTGCAATGCTGGTCTTTTGGCTGCTGTCGGGCACGCCTTGTCGGCTCATCGCTCAAAAAAAAAGAAGAAAAAAGCCCAGAAATAGGGGCTGTCGGGGGACTAGGAGCCGTGCTACTTGACTTGGAACTTCCACCTTCCCGACTATGCCGGCACCTCAGCCATGAGCATTAATTTGTGCCCGCCAGTCAGACAGTTTACGACTCCCACTGTAAAAATGGCAGACACAAGGCTAGGATTTTTCTATTTTTTATATCCTTAACAAGGGTAACAAGGGTAATATTAATTTGGGGAAATATAAATATACAAAATTACCCAAAATGCTCAACATTTTAAAAATGTCGAAAATTATAAATAATTAATTAATATTAGGTTAAGTAATATTAAGTTAGGCTTCTTTTTTAATTATAAAAAAAAATTGTTAAAGTTATGAAAAAAGAGTAGTCCCAACTTCGAGATTGCACTTCCTTTCTTTGTTTTCTTTTTTTTTTTTTTGGGTTTTTTTTTGCTCCATTATCGCTGCTGGTGCTTTTCAAAAGCGGACGGTCCCCTGTCGCTCCGAGCTCCCTGGTCCTGCTCCTTTGTCCGTCCAATCAAACACATGTCAAATGCCGCTGATGTTGCCTGTCGCCGCATGTCCGCATGTCCGCCATTGGGGAGCAGGAACCTGCATCTAATCACGGCTCCAGGCCGCGTTTCACTTTCGCCGCGTCATGTAAATGTGCTCTCACCTGCCCCCCTAGACCCGCCCCTTCGACCTGTCGACGACCACGCTCGCCATATAGTTAGTACGTCAGTTTGGTCAACCCAAGCTGTCCACATATGGAAACTCTTTCTGCGCCCCAGGGCCTACACGCAGAAAAAAAAGGAGATGTAAAGTGTGACTAATAAAAGTATATAAATTGCTTATATCTGTAGAGGAAAGCAGTTACTTTATTTACTAGATTTTTAAATTTTTATCGTAACTTTTCTCCTTCAAATAATTTTCTTGCTTTAAATTTGTACCATTATTTATGCTTTAAAGTATAAATTTAATTTTATTTGAAAATCTAAATTGTATATATGAATATTTGATGCTGTGTAAGCTTGTTTTCCTATCCATTTTTCCATCCATTTGGCGATAGCCGAGTGGGCGCCAAACTAAAGCATTCAACCATCGACAACGACATCGAGATGTCGAAGTAGTTTTACCTCGATTTTGTTGTTGTTTATATTGTTGTTTTGTATTTATTTTTTGCTGTTTTTTTAGCTGTTGCTATTGTGGGCCATACACATGTAGTTTGGCACCCACACTTGCTGGACGCTTTTCTCTGGCCATTTGGTCTTCCTTTTTGCCAATTTTTTTTGCTTGCAACTTCCAATGGCAAAAGCACTCAGCGTCCTCCACCAAGTTGGTCAGTGTTCACTGTACAGTGGGCTGGGAGTAGGCGAAAAGGGGATTGTGTTGGGGCGGTTAATGGTTGTTGAAGTTAAAGGTTGATCTGAATTAAAGATGAGTAGATAACCTTAAAGTCAAGTAAGTTGGTTGGGATATTTATGAAAGATAACTATTGAGATTTAATACAATATTTGACATGATTTCAGGAAATCATAAGATACAATGAGATAAAGATGAAATAAAAAGAAGATTGAACTTATTTAGAACGTTCTATATGTTCCTCTCCCATTTAAACCAGCTCACAACAAGCTAATATGTATTCCGTAATACTCATTTTTATTTAATCACCTCACCTAATCATTGGGCCTAACCATGGCTAGGTAACTCAGTTAATTAGAGACTCCTCCAATTATGAACCCAAACGGATGACTCTAATTTAATTTGTGCTGAGTTTCATTAATGTCAATTAGCTTTCCCCTTCTTTTCGACTTTTTTGATGAACCCTGCTTCTGTATTTTGTATATATAAAAAAACAAATTCAATTTAAGGCAGATTTTCAACAAGTCAGCGCCCACAGTGAAGCACACGGCCCGAGGCAACGAAGTTATTAAAAGTCAATATTTTTCAACTGCAATGAAGTTAAATGACGGAAATTTAGTTATTAAACAAAATTGAGCGGCAGCCCAGATGATAGATGAGTTTTTAAGCGAAGCAAAGAGTAAAATAATAACACGGTATGGTATTATATAGATTCCCTTGAGTATACAATATTTATCCTTAAAGTAACCGACTAACAAATTAACTGTCTGCTCTTTTCGTTTGGGAGTGCAGGAAACGGATATGTTTACGTTTTGTTTTCCTAGTCCTTTTTCAGCACAGACACCACCTTTGGCCCGGGTTATCCTTGTCCGTGTAGCTTCTGCTTCGAGATAAAATCCGGTTCAGGACCACTGGAAACGTTGACTTGAAAATGAATTAACATTTTGCATGTTGGCAAAAAATAAAAGAGGTGGGAAGGAGAGTGGAAAACTGCTGAAATGGAATACGGTTTTTGGGCCAGAATAAGGGCAACCTTTCAGCTGCTCCTCCTCTGTCCTTCCGTTTATTTTGGCCAAAACGTTTTAGCTTCTCCGCTTTTAGTCCATTATTTTTTCGCTCTTGTTATTTTGCGGCTGCATTTTGCGGTTGTGGCCCAGTAGAAGCGAAACAGAAGCCCATAAAACATTTGCAGGCAGCAGCAGCAGCAGGAGCAGCAGCCTCGTTTGCATTTTTTATGCAGCCCACAAGGAGTCAGGTTAACGCCTTTTTGGCTTTAATGGTGCAACTTTAGTGCTTAAGTGGTATAAATTGCAGTTGCAGTTGCACACACAGTTCGTTATGGATAGTTCAGTTCAGTTGAGTTCAGTTCGGCGGAGATGCATATCGATGAAGCCAGAACCACATGGAAGTACTTGGCCTCGGGGACTCCCATTTCGTTTGCTTCTATTGGAATCGCGTTTTGTCTATCTCGCTCCTTGGTAATTTATAACTCTGCAGGAGCAATAGAAAAAGTAACCTGTCCAGCTGCAAGATTAGTTTAGAGGATAAGATAATATGTAAATTCTAAGGGCTTAGGGTTCATCTCAATGAATGAAGTTGAAGGTAATTGAGAAATAAATTAGTGGGTTTATGAACTTTAATTTATATTTTTGATATTAAGTTTTATAAGAAGCTTAATTGTAGGATGGGGTGATTGGGAACTAAATTAAGAATATATTATATCTCATTTTCGGTGTGCAAATACAATAGAAATCGTATAGCAAACATATCAACATTTTTTAACTTTCTTAAAAATAAACTTAAAATTTATCTCCAAACTCTAAAATGTAGTATTTTTCCCACCGTATATAATGCGCATTTCATGTTTAACAAATGAGCCACAACCAGTCGGTCGTAACCATATCGCTGCAAGGCCTAATCTTCAAACTATGAAACCCTTTCGTGTTTGTTAAATTCCCGAAGTGGTTTCCCACAAACCACCATTCGTAAACTATGAAAATAAATGTTAGCAAATCCATCAAAATTAACCCACTAAAGTGCTACAAAACGTAAATCAAAAGATATTCAAAGGGGAAGGGAAAGCCCTCACAAAATGTGAAATTGGAAAGTGTAATTATTATTAATTTGTCAAGTATGTAAAACAGATGCCCAGGCGGGAATGGAAAAGAAAAACTCCAAATAAGGGAGAAAATACGAGCCGAAGCAGATGCGGGCTATATGTATGTATTATTTTTTTTTGTGTGTGTTGTGCCACGTGCCACATTTCCATGGAAGCGCCTCCAACCGAATCGGAGCAAATCGAGCCGAGCAGAACTTTGAATGCAAATCGAAAATAAAATTAAAACAAGTGCCCAGACTGCGCGCCCGACTTTTGTATATAAAAATATCCATCCAGTGCTCCCTCCATAAGCTCCTCTATTTTTGTATATCCACCATGCCCATGCCCTTCCTCCTCCTTCATCCCCCTTCATCCATTTTAAATGCATTTTGTGCACATTTCGAAATCGTGGCACATTTACATTTTTTCGTTGATTTCTTGGTTTTGTTGTTTTGTTGGTTTATTTCAGCATTTTCTGCTGAACTTTTTCCGTTC
This sequence comes from Drosophila ogumai, assembly GCA_018904815.1. NCBI lineage: Eukaryota > Metazoa > Arthropoda > Insecta > Diptera > Drosophilidae > Drosophila > Drosophila ogumai. The sequence continues at coordinate 25,374 of JAEIIJ010001300.1, forward strand.
GATTTTTTACTTTTCGCCATGAGTAGACAATTTTTCCTTGACTGTTTCCTGAATGGAATGAAAATCCAAATGCAATTGGGAACAACACGGAAAACTTACTTTATTTATTTATTTGTATTTTTTCTTCTGGCAACCGTTCAGTTTTTATTTGGGTTTTCTTTTATTTCATTTGAAGTTGCGGTTGTAGATTGCTTCGTCTGGAGTAAAGATCACATGCTGTGGACCCACTAGATAATCTGATGTAATGGACTGTAATCTGACATCGGTTTCGTCTAGTTATGGGATTTAATTGGACATTTCTTAATCTAATTTGATCGGAGGATTCGAGGCCCCGTGGTGGTGATGATGAATGGGTATCTAAGCATCTTATTTCAATGTCCTAGTTTATATTTTCCTATTTAAGTAGAATGATTATTTCCATTTAAAATCTGTTTTTCCGCATATGTTATCCGTGATTTTAGCCTGCTTGCCTAGTTTGTGTGAAGCATAAACTTGGCTCGTTAAAACCCCTGAAAGCAATTTGAAGTTAAGGCCAAGTAAGGACTTACCCACGATTGGTGTCATTGTCCTTGTGCACGGTGGCGTGTTGCAAGCTCTGCCCCCTTTTAACCCCTGCAGTCCCACCTCAGTCTTCTTTGTGTTTTTGTTGCAGCTCCCTTTTGCGCAGGGTAAAAAGTATATTTTTAGCACAAAACGTAAATAAATTTGCATACACATGGAGTCGCGGGCTGAAACAATTGCCACAGCAGGAGGAGGACAGGAGCGCACGCCAGAGGTTAGAGGGGAGTCAAAAGGGCAAGAAGACCATTCTGGCATTAAAGGATTACAAAAGGCAGCAGGAGCAGCAGTTGCCGCAATAATCCTGTTAGTTTATTTTGCACCGCAGAGCATACAATGTCAAGTGCAGAGTCAGGACTTGGCGGAGCGGGGCTTCGGTGGAATCCCTCTCTGACAGACAATCCTAGACAATGGGGACTGCTGCAGTGAGGTGTCAGGATGGAAGTCCTAATGAAGCCGTACGTACGTTTGCCCAGGCCGCACATTACGTGTCCAACTAAGTGATGCCTGGGGTGCCCCTCCGTCATGCTGCTATGCATGTACATAGATATCCCTGAAATATTCAAGTCACTTAAAATTGAATGAAACACTTTTCGGGGCCGGAGGAATTGCACGGCAATTTTCATGAATTTTCCGAAAGGCCAAATTAGGAAAATGGAAGCAAAGTGTCATCCTCTCGAAACACATCCTGCTCACTTCACAATATGCATGCATATCCCCTGACCATTAATCTTGGGGCATTGTTCCAGCTCCGGCTAGTGTCATAGTTATAAATTATGCAGTAGTTGAGGTAGAAATCGAGATGGCAACAGGGATAAACAAGGGCCTGCACTTGGGAAAAATTATATTTAATTTTATTATGATGTCAGCAGTTAAATAAAATATTTATGAATAATTTTCAATTATATTCAAGAAACATATACGAGAGTTTTCTATGGATTGTCAGAAGACAAGAACAGCCATCTGTACATACAACGGCTTCTACAGAACCAATGGTCTCTTCAGTAAATATGCTGGAAAATCCAACTTCAACGGAATCACCAGAAGTCAGACTTGGGAATTATAAGAGCACTCTTCACAACAATTTACTCTTTAAAATGATGTAAAATGTTAAGGAAAATTAATAAAGTTTCTTATAAAAACTTTATAAATATAATTTTTCAGAGTATTTGAAATAAAGAATTGCCCCAATTGTAAACCACTCCCTACAGTATTTTTTCGAGTGCTTGAGTAGAGCGCACTTGAATATCGATGGCCAAGGCCCATGCATATATCGAGTGTCTACTCCAGTCCATTCTGCCCGACTCCGCTCCTTACCATTCCATTTCAATTCGGGACGAGTGCAAAAAAATGCAACCAAGCGTAAAATCAAATAAAACGTCAACCCGAAATGGACACGAGTGGGAGGAAAGGGCGATGGAAAGGGCCGGCTTCGTGGATTGAGGAACCACCACCACCACCACTGCCGCCGCCAGAGAACCCACCACGTTGATGGCTCAGACCCGCCGCCGGCTACTGACGTTGTTCAAGTGTCAATTGGGTTTACTTACAGGCCACTTTGTCGACGGCGCACTGTACGCCCTCGGTGGTTCTGGAGCTGGACCTGGACCTGGGCCCTTCTAAAACATATATTCTTCATATATACAAATATATGTGCACATATGTGTATACTCGTTTATGTGGCGGCACATCAATGTAAATGCCGCCTTCAAGGGGCTTTGTTGTAAAACTCCTCCAGCCTTTTCTACTCCTCGTATTTTGTGTAATTGGATAAGCTGAAATCGCCATAAATGATGAATTGTGATTTTCCAGAGATTGCGGTGGAAGTTATAGTAACTGAATACGCAATAGATTCTCTGCGGTTACGGAATAAGTTATGTCGTTATGTGTACATGGAAATGGATGGAGTTTAAACGAAGGTTAAGAGTTGTTTGTTCGGCTTAGAAGGGCTTAGTAAAAAGGAAAACTTACAAGGCGATAAAAATATTAGGAAATTCAAAATACATGTAGAAAATTCTATTAAATTTTAAGTTAATGAAAGAAAATAGTTAATGGAAATCTCCAATATTGATACTTCAACAATTGTAAACTATATTTTAAACTCATAATTACTATTTAATTGCTAGCTTATCAACAATTATTTCCATAATGAAAACTCATATTTTTTAGATATAATTAACCCTCTTTGATAATGTTATTTTCCAAGAATATAGATCAAGACCATTAAAAATAACTTTATCGTGCAATTAGGTTTCGAACTCTTAAATTGTTTTTATTAAAACCAATGGGACTGGCCATATGATTTCGCCCACAATCACTTCTCCCGCTCCGGAAATTCAAAAGAAAAACATTTCCAATGCACTTAAAATATTTTTGTGAGGCAAACGTTTTGTTTAGACAAAAGTCGAGTGTTGCTCAAGTGCGAACTGCAGCATTGGCGGCTCCCCCTCCCCGAGATCGATTCCTCCAAACTCCGAACTAGAAATTCGAGACGCCGCGAGATTGCGGGCGGAGCAAAGTGCAGGGCCACTTAATCGACTGTGGAAATGTGTGCACCAAAGTGCACGGCGATTAGAAAACTGGGTCAATTGCACTCCGAAGGGAAACCGAAAAATTATGTTTATGTTTTCCCAAAAGAATCAAAGCGATTTTCCCCAGGTAGTAGACCCAGCAGTCAACACCCGGCGAGAATTGTTTACCGAAAAATAAGAGCCGACAAGAATGCGTTAACCCAATTTCCAAGACACCACAAAAAATACAAAATAAAAAACTTCAAAGTATCCATAACATTCTAATGTATTTTATTTGTTCTCTTTATCGTTGCAGGTATGTATATCTATGTGGACTGTTGTGGGTGTGTGCCGTGCCCCTTTGGCTTTGACTTCGTTGCAATTTGCATAAACTTTGGGCCGCCAGCAAAGCAGCCAAAATGTCAACAACTCTATCAGGCATCAGGCCGAAAGATACAGAGCCTGACTCTCTTTTGGTAGCAAACTTCAAAAGCTGCCAACGTCAACCTCAACGCAAATTGGCAACACAAATCTGTCAACGGCCCAGGAGATGGCCAACTAACCAGGCAAACAACCAAACACATTTGCACAGAAAATAATTTTGAAATCTTTTATAATATAGATAATAACTATGGCTATTTTATAGGGATGATTTTAAAGGAATTCTTAATGTTTCCATTACTTTACCGCATTTTTGAAAGTCAACTAGGAACTAAAATTTCTTCTTCATCATTTAAAAAATAACACAAATCAATGGATTTTATTTCAGTGCATTGACTCGGGCCCGGCTCACCTGTTGTGCTGGCCAAGTCGGGACTGGCACTTAACAAGTTTTCAATTTGTAAACGCGCGTGCTTTGAATACTCCCCGAGAAGGAGGAGTTGGAGTTGAAGAAGGCAGACAATTGAGCCAAGATTGAATAAGTTGAATAAGTGAGTCGAGAGAGGAGTAGGGAAAGAGGTGGCCAATTGGGTTCCAAGTCCAAAACGGCACGCGTGCCCCAGGAGAAGAAAAACCCGGGTCCGAAACTAGAAACCAAGTCAATAACCAATCACATGAAAACTGAAGTTTTTCATTACGCAAAACTTGACTGACAGAGCATTTAGTAGATATCCGTTAGGTTTATTATTGTTATTATTTTTTAACCAAAGCAAAATGACAAAAATGTGGTAGTTGAACATGCAATATTTTTAATTTTAATTTTATTCAATAGAGAAAATTATTTTATTCTAAATTTTGTTTAAAAACGCAATCATTTCATTTAAGAAATCTCTTTAAAATTCTTGGTTGTTGCCAGGCGAGGGCTTAGTTTTGCATTTTTATCGTTAAACATCACGGCCAGGTGATTAAGTCGTTAACAAAGCATTGATTTTTTTTGAATGCTTTACGAGGGTATTACAACACGGATCTTGATTGGGTTTATGGTCTGAATACAGAAAGCGTACCATGAGTTACTGAGCTGGCAACTTTATTCTTCAAAAGTCCATTTTATGGGTTAATAAATCGGCAGATGTGATTGGATGTCTTTCAATTTAATGTCAATTAGATAACAGCTAAAGACGTTCTTAAACGTAATGAGAATTTAGAATTGGGGCTTAGTTGCTTAAAAATGTAGTTGATAGCTAAATTAAAAATTAAAAACCAACCAGTTTCCTATAAAGTCCACCGCTGAATGGATAACAATCACAGATAGTTATTATTAAATTGAAAATCGGCAGTCAGAAAATTTGCATCTTGATGGCTTTGGCGCTGCTTCCAAAGCAATTTAACCCAACAGCCTTTGCAAATTGCTTTACAATGCTTGAAAGCCGAAAACAGAAGTCAATCTGAATGCCTTCAAAATGGTTTCATTATAATCGTTAAGCTATCCGCGGTTCTGAACTGGCCACCAAAGTCAAAAACCTTTGCAAACAATCGCTGTTCATTTTCTTACAGCTTTTTTTTTTGCCCCTCTATTGTTTTGTTGTCTCGTTTATTACCATGACTTTTTGTTATTGTTGCCATTTTATTTTGACCATTTATTTAAGATTTTTTGTTGTTTATATTATTTTGTTGTGTTTGTGTTTTCCTTTCTTCTCCTATTTGATAATGATTCTTATTGTTATTATTATTTTGCATTGTGGTTTCAGGTTCGTTTTGTGTTCTTTTGCACGTGTTTCAAGTAAGAATGGAAATGAAAATGACTGTAGAATATTAACAAAAATAATGGAGATGATGGTGGTAATAGGGGGGAACAGGATATAGCAATTTATTTGAGCCACAGCGATATTTGGGTCTTTGAAGGCACAAAAGACGAGGAAAATTGAGCCTCATTTTTTTTGTTAGAAATTTTGAATAATTTACAAATTATTTAATTAAAAAAGCACACAGTAGCTCCTAAAAAATACCTAAAATTCTCAACCATGTCACGTATTTTTTTTTATCTACCATATAATTCTCAAGCAATTAAATCATCAGGCCAATTCACGACCATATCTAATAACTATATCAAAATGTTGGTTGTTCGGCTTGTAAAATTGGAATTACAAATTGAACAAGCAAATTGTCAAATTGGCTTATAACATTTACACGCATTCGCATTGCAATGGATCGCATTGCATTGGAAATTGGAAATTGTTAAATAACAAATTTGCTTTTGACCAAATACGGCTGGCCTAAGTCGACATAAACAACTGAGCACGTTAATAAATCATTTCTGACCAATTCGAGACACCCTTTCGGGCGGCCAACTGCCCGCCATTGGGGTGGCTGTTGACTGCTAACGCATTTGGTCAAAACCAATTCATCAATTGCCAAAAAACTTGGCAAGAGCCAGCCAGCTAAAGCCAACCGATCCAATCCAGGCAAAGCAACCAAACCCACCAAATATGTCAAAATGCAGGTGGCAAAATTAGACAGAAAAACACAGCAAAATGCCAAAAAATTATAAATATTTTTGCTTTTTTCCTCACCATTGCGCAAAGTCTAAAGAAAAAACTAAATAATAAAAAAAAGAGATATTGACAACATGGCAGATTTTGATTTTCCGCTTATGCGAGACAATTTTATTTATTTATTTTGTTTATATATTTATTTTTTATATTATTTACACTGCGCCGCCAATTTTATGTTTATATTGCTGATCACCACAAAATAATTGAAAGGAGAAAAAAAAAGCTGAAAGCAAAACAAATACACAAATAAAACCGGCGCCACGGAGTCTTGCCAAAAATTGTGTTGACCAAAGAGTGAAAAAAGATAAACAAGTAGAAATTTCCTAATTTTTGGTAAAGGCTATCACGATATCCTTAAATTTGGGTTATAAATAATAAGGTTTATGAGGTTGTCTTTTATAAAAAAGCCAAGAAAAATATTAATGGCTAAATACTAGAGGTTTTTTTTTAAAGAAATAAAAACTGATTTTATCTACACGTAAAACCCAATAATATGATATTATCGAAACAAACTTATAAATATTACAATTACGCTTAATTTCTGTTTTCATAAGGCAGCTTTTTCCTATTTCGGGAAGATTATAAACCTATCCAGTTCTTCAAAATATCCAATATACATACTTTCTTACCCTTCGACTGCAGGGTATTCATAAATTCACCGAATTTCTGCAGTTTCTGGACTCGCAACAACCAAGACAAGATTCATAAGCCAAAACACAATTTATATTTATTACTATGAAGCATATGTGTAGTCAGTGTCCCAAAACCGGAGCCAAAATCTTTGCAAACAGAGAAGGAACAAAGCGTAAAACAAAAGCGACGAATTATTGAAAATCAAATTTATCTTCATTATGGCCCTAATGAATGGGGCGAATGACATCATCCCGTTCGAGAGTTTAGATTGTAAATATTTGTGACGCCTTTTATTCAGGTGCAACGATGCAAAACATTCTCGCTTGCCACCTCCTCGCCAAACGTGTGATTCGAATAATTGCTTTGCAATTTGCCGCCTCGGGCCTCATAAAAAATACCAGCAAACGAAACAGCTAAATAATATTATTACGCTACGCTCTTGGCATACAAAATTGTCTTTTTTTATTATTATTATTTTCTGGCCACTCGTTATCTTTGGGTATTATATTACATGCAAGATGTCAGGTGTGGCTGGAACAATTTCTGATATATCAATTCACATTCTGAGTTACGAGAGGTGCTGAGTTGATATTCGAGCTACCCCCGCCGGTATTGTTTACTGAAAGCTGGCGCATAATGGGATTTCAAATCACGTATTCTGTCAGCTTCTGAAAAAAAGTATATTTTAAGATTTATGGATCGCAAATGCTAAATTTAATTGCATAATTTAGAGAAGAGGATTAAATCAGGGGGTTATATGGAAAGCAAACAAATCAAGCGTGAGATGAATAGTTTTAAAAGCAAATTAAACGGAAGATTGAGTTTATTTCTTAACAAAGCTACTTACCTTAGCAAACCCAAAACTTTCACAAAAAATATGTGTGAAATGTTGAAACTCACTTACTCTTCCATAACCCATAACCTTTTTGAAAACTGAGGGCTCGTCTCTTCACTTAACTGGCAATAACTTATGATGACCCATTGAAATCTCAAAGCCAAACTCGGCGGCGCCTTAAATTCCCAACGAATTATTGTAATTTGTGAAGGGCATAGCAAGTAAAATAAACAAAAATATTTGACACTTAATGGAAGAGCAAAAGAAATCAAAAATTTAAGAGAAAGAAGCCCTTTATTTTGGTGTGAAATTTAAAACTAGTCAATCCTGTTTGCTGCGATTATTTAATGGGGCCTACGTGATTTCCTGGGAATCAGCCAGACATCGATCATATAATTTGCCTAAGTCCGGGCTAATGAATCGTCATTTGGTTCAGCCTCTGAGCACGCTTCCAGATTGCCTGAAATAAAGGCACGAAGAACAGAATATTTTTTAACACATAACAAAACACCTCATAAATTTTATGAGCCCGGACACGGACCAAAAAAACCAACTGAAACTCCAGTCATTAGCACTAGCAGAAACAGCAAAGGCAGCGAAAAAAAATAAAGAAAAGGAGAAAAATCAACTCCAAATCCAAATCTCTCGAAAGCCAAACCCAAAGACTGAGAGCCAAACTTTTACATCTTTTTTGTGCTTTTTGTGGGGTTTTATTTCAATTTCATTTGAATGTCTCGACTCGCCGCCATACGACCCTCTGATTTTATTCTTTATTACTTTTTTATTCTGACGTTATATGGCAAAACGTGCCGCTGTCTGAATACAGTGTTTCTTTTACGTTTGTTCTTGTTATTTGGGTTTCCAATATTTAAATCACTTTTGGCCATCGCACACCGTCTGACAACTAACACAACGCCAGTGGCCGGCGGCCTGTCACAGAACTTCACCCACATAAATAATTCCCTGTTGTTTTTTTCGCCTTTATGTTGTTGTTTTCCAAGTTGTTTTGGGATATTTAACAAAAAAGTTTTATAGAAGGTTGATTGACCAAGTCAGAAAGCTTGTCACTTTTGGGATTAATTTAAGATTTATTTAATAAATGAACAATTTTCTGTAGGATTTGTGCGTTAGTTAAATATTATTATTTTATTTTATTCTTTAAAAGAAAGAAATAGTAAAATATATTACTAATTAAATATATCTTAAGACCTAAGATTTTCCATCTCCTAGCTCTATTTGCTTTTCATTGGTCTCAACTCTTAGCAGTGCATTGCGTTATTGTCTTGACTCTGGAAAATACACACAATATTTGTTCCTTCTCAGCTCAGCCCCGAGATGTTCGTATAAGATATAGTGTGTATAGGGTATAGACAATTGTAAATAAGGTAAGCAATCGGTGGAGCTGAACACAGTAGCTGTCGTATTTGCGTGCAGATCAGGTTGAGTTTGTGCCTTGTGAGTGGCCCGGGTCTCTGCTGAGATTAAAAACGCTTAAATATTTATTAAATGTGGGAGCGTGCAAAAGACAAGTTTGTGAGTCAGCTTAGAATGGCGGGTTGGCCTATACCTACACTCAAATATACACACATGTATGCTCGTATCTGACTGCTAAACGAATGCTAAATATTTGCACTGATTTATTTGGTGCATTAGACTTTGGCACTAAGTGGTATTATAAATATTTGGAACAAGTCTCCCTTCGCTATTGAGTGTGTACAATTTATTGTTTTGTGTATGTTTTCCGGCTGAACCAGTAGCTGACTATGAGATGTTAATCTGCAGTGTCATTAATTCAGTTTCGCTCATTTTTATGCATCTATATATAAAGTTTATATTCTCCTATACGATTGGCCGCAATAACCACACCGGAAATGCGATATCCAACGATTGTCGAGAGGCTCTCTCTTGGAGGCCTGACTTTGAAGTTAACTTTCTCGAGACAGACCGCACAGAGTGCGAGGAGTCAAGGTCTCTTGACTTTCAGTGCACTCTAAGAAATCTTATTTATTTTAGTAATTTTATATAAGATTTTATATAAGATTTTTAAATATATTTTTGAAGGCTTTGGATTTAGAAAGTTAAATACTCCACATTCTAAAATAGTTTAAAATATTATTTGTATACCTTCTTTTTTTTTTGTTTTGTGTGGGGAAGTCGCTCAGAAGCACACGGTCATCATATTGACAACCGTGATGCCTGCAAGCAGCCATCCATCCATCCATCCATTCATCCCATCTATCTCCCATGTGCAATTGCTGCAATGGGAGCAGCCAGCTTGAGATACATTTGTATCTCGCACTGCTGAAAGGCTTTCAGCGTCCACCAGGATGTGTGTGCGCCGGGGCCAACAAACAAGACGTTGACTTGACGAGTACAGTCAGCTCTCAAGCAGCCTGATTTTTTAATTATTTATGCCTAAGACACGTTAATGATTTTTCCAAGGAATTGCCACAGAATGCCACCAACTGGTTTTCGCCGTCTCCCCAGCTGCATCTCGCCGTGTCTGCTGCATCTTCCCTCCCAGACGGACTGCCTCTTCCGACTAAAGTTAGTTAGTCGCAGTAATTGGTTACACTTTGATTTCGCCTCGACTCAATAGCTGACCCGCAGACCGAGTGACAACTTGAAATGAGGAGAATCGGACAGGCTTTTTCACTCACTTTGTCACAATCGTTTGACAAGTGTTCAGATCGATGTTCGTGATTGAATCGCCGGAATTTTTGTACAGGCAAAAAGTGAGTTAGATATTTGAGCTGAAAGCTTGGAAAATATTGTTGCCATTAAGATGTTTGGGATTCAGATGGAGAAATTGGGATGTTACAGTTTTTAAGGTGAGAAATATGAGAAGCAGTTAGAGTAAAATCTCTACATTGTTGTGATCAGGGAATTTTCTAACTATAAAACGCCTTTCATTTCATCAGTTTAAATTAGTTGAGCTCTCATAAATCCCCCGACTGATTTATATAATCTCAGCTTAATGCTAATTGAACAATGGAATTCTAATGAAAATTTGCCAAGTGATTGAAGTAAACGTTCGTAAGCAATGTGCAAACAACACACATGAAAAATCAAATAAAAAATCAATACAACTGAGACTGATTTAGACTTGGAACGTGTAATGACGCCTTTGTCTGCGAATATATATATATTTGTGTATATGTCGATATATATGCATAAATCAGCCGATATGTACGTACTTGTAACATGCACTTGTGGTGTGCACTCGATATTCAATGGAAAACGATGCATCAAAGTCACATTCGGAGGAGACACTCGTCATGATGTCGGTTTTTTTTTTTTGTATTTTATTTTAACCTTCAATTGGGTGGCAGTCATCTTACATCTTACAACACACGATTTTCCATCGCTCTGAGCGATGGTGGCATGACAATTGAATTGCAATTAAGCGGCCAAGTGCAATTAACCGAAAACAATTACCGAGTCACCAAAAAGTCAGCTCCAAAAGTTACCGCCAAAGCCATCATAATTGGTGTCCCCGTAAACGTTTCTCTTTGAATTTGGTTTCGTTTTATATTTTACCCTGAGTTGGGGGTAGAGTCGTTAAGAAGCACTTTTAGTATTTGTAATTTCTGGACGAAATTAAAAACGTATTAGTGAAATTCCCAATTCATTTTAAAAGAGAACAAAAGGGGGAATTTTAAAGCGTATAATAATCTTGTGAGAAAATGTTTCTTTAAATAATATTTAAAGAATAAAATATTTAAAAATACATCTTATCAATTTATTTATAGCAAATGTATATGAAATATTTGTATAACATTTACTTGATTAACTTTTCTTAATTTTATATTATACTGATTGGCTTAAACTTAAGTTAGAGTGTCTAAAACTAGACTTTGCATTAGCTAACCTACTTCACCTTTTTCGCGTTGTTTATTTTTATTTTTTTTTTTTCAAACCACGATTCGTGTGCAACTTTTGGCGGCACTTTGCAATTGATTTAATTACAATCAGTAGCCCGTTCATAGCGGGGAAACTTGAACCCGGGATCAATGGAACTGTGTATGAATAGCATGATCTATTTATTTCGACTAGCAGTCAGTCTATGTTTTCCCTATTCTACATATCTCAGGCCTTCGCACGTTCCAGTTTGTCCCCACAATTGCAACTGAGAAAACTTCTTCTTTTTAAAAAGAAGAAAAAATATTATAATTAGCCTACACAATGCAATTAGTGGGGAAATTTGCTTTTAATGACATGATGGCAGCTCCGACCGAAAGGAGGAGTTGGAGGGGCATTCGCTTTTTGAGGTTGAAGCGCGTAAATTGCGTAGAAATCGTTGAACGAGGGAAAAACCGAACGGAACTGAGCTGAAAAGTGGGTTAAGAATTGTCATAATTGTTTTGCACATTCTTAGTTTGTTTTTTCATACTTTTTTTTCCTTCTTTTTTTTTTTGCAATAGAGATATTGCAATTGTAAAGCTTCCACTTAGGGAATGCATTTATTACAGAGAAAGGGGAGCGAGATTATTGCGTGAGAAGTCCAAGTTAAGTGAGTGCAACATGATTTCTTTATAACAATTGGCAAGAAGAATGGGCTTATTAAATATGATGACAAGAACTTCATTAGTGGCTGTTTATTAACATGATTAACTAAAGTTATTTAAATGTAATTAATGTTACTAATAAATTAAAAAACAATTAAGTCTGAACATTATAACAATGTCTTATACTTCACGTTAGCTAGTTTATTTACTGTTCCTTTTATAAAATAATTCTTAAATCTTTTAATATTCGTATATTTTTTAACAAAATAAATATTGCAAATTATTCTGTTCCTAAAAAGGTAATCTTTATTACCTTTTCAAATTAAATTTGAATAAATTTAGCTAACTCAATTCTTGAATAATCCAGCCATTTATGCTCGTTTGACAGCAGCAGACGGCTACCGCTTAGGGCTATATAAAAATCTCCCCAATTTCCAGAGATTTAACCCCAGCTTCGATGGCGAAATGGAACCCACATTCGACTCGACTCGTGCTATTGACAGCTGACATTACAACAAGTGTTTTGTGTCCTGGACTCCAAGTTTATGTGTTTGTACTTGTAATTGCTTTGCTTTATAAGTCCAGGGGTTCCAAAAGGGGTTGATTTTGAGGGCTAAAAAGGGGGAAACGGTATCTGACACACACACGACGGATACTCCAGCACGGAAGGCCATATGGCAGGTGCCTCACTGCTTGCTCTTCAGCTGGGCCCCGAAAGCAAATAACGTTTTTTCATTATGATTTTGAAGGAAATTTGATACACCCCCAACATGCTTATTCCTTCGTTGTCACTCCCCTTGCACTTGCAATAAAAAGAAGGAAAGTTAAGGATAATGATTGAATTTTAGCAATGTTTGTATTATTAAACCTTTTGCCTTCTTTGTCATACAATTTAACTTTAAATTTAAATTTACAAATTTTACAAACTTCTTCATAGAGTCTCATATTGAGTGGAATATTTCTTCCAGTGTACAATCTGCAACCCTTGAATGGCTTTAGCAAGCCTTTCTGCACACTCAGCGACCTGCACATCCATCCCCTTTATTTTTTTTGGCTGCCATATTAAAGTTTGAGCACATTTTGTTGCAAATTCTAGTCAAATATGCGAAATTTGTCGTCTGCAGCTGTTGGCCTGTGCCGTTGCCCTTCCTTCCGATTTTCCCCCGGTTTCCCCTGGTTTTTCCCCCCGTCAAATGCACTCGGTTCAGTGCATTTGCGTCTCAGTCAAATTTCATTCCGACTAAACCCACGCCACCAAAGGGATGTCCTCGAAATAAGAACGAAACGCTTATGGGACAGTTGTCTTTTTATTTATTTTTTATTTCTGGCTCGTTTCTGCATAAATTCGATTCTGCTTAGTGGCTGGCCCAGTTCTTTGGACTTGAAATTCGATTGAAAACATGAAATGCCAGCTTAAAATAAATACAACGAATGCGTTTACGTATTGCAGTTTCTGTTGAGATCAACAAAAAAATTTAATAAATGTGTTTGTGCGATTTTAATATAAAATTGTGTGAGCTATGCAATTATTTGTGGTATTTAATTGTAAAACATGAATTTGGTTATTAAATTATTCACCGGATGTGGTTTTATATTACAATCAATAAATCTAATGAACTTATATCCCTTTCATCCGCTTACCGCAAGTTGTTAGGGGGGAAACAATAAATATTCAAACAGAAACCGATATGTTACGGATTTTCATTTAAAATGTGTTAAATGGGCGGTACCATTAAGTTAATTACAGATTATACTGTCTATCTTAGTCTCTTAAATTCGCATTTAAATGGTTTCAAAATGAAAAGACCTTAAAGGCATACGAGTTCGTTTCCTTTTGTAAATTACGCAGAAAATGTTACAGTCATCAGTGGCTGAATCCCACACACACACACAAGACAGATTAAAGCTCAAGCTCAATTTGTTTATAATTTATTATGCGTACCTCTTTATAATATATATTTATTTTTAATTTCGGTAGATGTTTTTGTTGTTGTTTTGAGTCTCTCTTCAAAATTATATGCCTACAAATATGGAAGTGCCATCGAATTAATCGCCACTTTGCGTTTGCGTTTTTGTTTTCGTTTTCGATTTCGGCTTGGAAGATCCATAATGGATTTCCTAGGCCTAGAGGTCTACTGACCTTCGGTTTGGAGCCCGACTATAAATAGAGATTCAAGAAATCGGCATTGTCATTCACGCAGATCTAGAAGAGATACATACAACCCGACAGTTTGCCAGCTCATTCATAATTTCCTTCAATTTTTTTGTTGGTTTTTTACCCCGCTGCTCGTTACTTTGATGAGTTGCCGCACTTGAGCGCACTTCAACGTTGACTTTTGATGTATTTTTTGTGCGTTTTTTCTATTTAAATTGTACTTGAAAAAGTGCTACAACACTCGAACACTTCCAGGCCGAAAGACGGAACAGAATCCCCGCCACCAACGATAACAAAACGACGAAAAAAATGAAATAAGACAAGAAATTGAATCTAATGCTAATAAAATTGATTAACATGACGCAGATTGATGACTGTCAGGGTTAAGTCTGCCAAGCACTGAGTACACAATTTATATTGTTGTCTGTATTTCACAGTACACTCTAAATAAATGTTGAGTCTTGAACTGAAAACATTTAAACTTTACTCAAAATCTATATTTTTCTCCCACCCAGGCATTAAAAATGTATGTAAATAGTTGAAACAATATTATTTTATGGAAAATACTTAATACAAATATTTTTTCTGTGTAGGCTTATATCAATTGTCAGTCAACGCAACCGACACAGATCGATTTGTACTTCCCATGTATAATCCCCTATTTTTTTTTTAATATTTTTTTCGGTGGCACAACTCTGACATTGCAACACTTCTGGCCGCTGAGGTTTAATCTCTGTGAAATTTTATGTTAAGCCTGGGATCAAAATTAAACTTTGACTGACACCAGCGGCGGCATCGGGTCATTATTTCATTGATAAATCGCCGAAGCGTGCGTTTTTTGATTTTAAAAAAATATTTACATAGCGCAACCTCAAGCATCGCTTTAATTATCTCAAAGTTAGGGGAAAAATGTTTGATGTCAAGCTATTTTCCATGCGCCGACATTCCACACATATTTTACTGCATTGCTTTTTGGCATATTAATGGGATAATTATGCTTTTAGTAAGATATTTAATTGCAGTATTTGATTAATCAGTTTGAATTGATTTTTTTTTACAGTTTAACAAATATTTTGAACGTTACTTTATATGAATATACTTCCTTAAATTTTGTTTAAATTATCTCTTTTGAAAATTCATTTTATTGCACACATTGCAAAAAAATATTCCCACACCAATTTAATTCCCACATGCATAACCCAAGCCCCATATCATATATCACACGCACTTAATCCCTACTTTCATTTTTGTTTCTCTATCTCTCACTCGGTCTTCGGGTGTTACACAATGTTTTTTTAATTGAAAATCAGGCAAATAAATTTTGTACTGGCCTCCGTTTGAATGGCCTAAGCCTCTCGAAAGAAAAATACAAAAAAATTATGTCACTTGCGGCTTTTCTCGGAGCCCTAAACACTGTAATTGTTGTAAAATAAAGTGTGGGGCTGGGATATATGTATTTCTGTCTGGGGTAACTTGATACCCGGGGTAAAACTGTCGCGACAATTGTTTGTCTTTTTTTTTTTCAATTTTATTTTGACTGAAACTGGTAGCTGAAAACTCTTTTGGGGGGAATTGTGAGGGGCTTGAAGCCAAGTGGTTTTATATTTGACTTTTTGCCGTTTCATATTTCCCACTTTTGGTGTCGCATCGTTTAGCCTTTAAGGCCATATTCGTTATTGGCTGCCAATTGTGTTTAATTTGTTAAATAAAATTTATGATAATTGTTTGGCGCTTGTCTCCTAATTTCCTCTTACATAAACTCTTTCCCACGGTGATTTATTTGCCCATCTTAAAGGCACTTTTTTTTCACTTGCAGTAATTGTAAACTTCTTTGTGTATATTTTTCTTGTGCTTTGTGCAACCACCGCGACTATTCCGCTATTTGTCTCTTTCTGGTTTGAAAAATATTTTGCATATTTCATCGGACATCATCCGTCACGTTGCAGGAGATGTGAAAAGTGCTCGGCGATTAAATGAAGAGACACAGGAGCCCGGAGAGCCCGCCACCGATCCCCTTAATTTGTCACCCGGCATGAGGTGTCTGGTGGCATGTTCTGGGCTCTCAATTACCAGCGCCCATAAAACCGTTCTTTGGGAAAGATGTGAGGGAACCACCGACCAGACGCTGAGCTATTAAAACCACAAATTGCCGTAACTTGACTAAGATATTTCCGTTTCCGCCGCATCATTTATCTTTCTTTGTGATTCATCTACGGCTACTGCTGCTTTTTACCACCTTTTCTCCACTTTTTTCATATTCTAACATTAATCTAAGTTCTTTTTGCGGTTTGATTTGCATTCACTTGTAGATGGAATTTCTGGGTGCTTTGTGTGAGGAAATTACTGGCAACTTTGAGGCTCGAGAAGAAGTTCATTGTTTGCTCAAGTTTCGTTTTTATTAACACCTCGGATGGGCAAGCAACCGCAGAAATAGTTTTTTCTTTCGAGTTTGCCAAATCAAAAGTTAACCCACTAATGACAGATTTACTGTTAGTTTCTGGTTTAGAAGGTGTGAGTATATAAACTGGAATCAACTAGGATTAGGGGTACATTTAAAATAATACAAGTCTTAGGTCTTTGTAGATGTACTCGTCAAGTCCTTATATATGTAACTAAAAGGATTACATTTCCTATTAAAACACTAAGTGTAAATGGCTGCCCAAAGGCAGATCACTTTACTTGAAGCCCAGTTACTCTGCACTTTCTGATCGTAACATTTAAGAACATAATTCCAGAGCTGTTCGGCAGAGGCATCAACCTAAAAACGTGTTAAAGTCAGGTCTCCAGCTGAATGCACAACATTGTAGAGGAACATCCTCATCTCGACCGGGCTATTTACAAGTTTAAAATCAGGCAATGGCCATCAGGAGCTGCAACACCATCCGGGTGGATCCGGAGACTAGACCAAGACCCTTTTTAGTTACATAGCTCTGCTGTTGCTTCTGGCATTGCATAAATTTGCAGTCGCTGCCGTGGGAAGTTCTGTGATGATTTTCTCACGCATGTCTCTAGGACATGCACGAGTGAGCTTCTTGCAGCCGGAGATGGAGTTCTCTGGAGCTTAATTTGTGAACTATTTTTCATGAGTTTGTTTCAGGGACCTCCGCTACTGGCAGCACTCGTTCTCCCGTTCCCCCCAATTAGCATTCTGCTTGGGAACACCATATTTCAAAGGGGGGTAGAGTGGGGTTACAGCAAATTGCAACAGGTTCAAAAACTAATTTGCATGCATAAAATCGCACACCGAGTTCAGCTGACTTGACTTGTCTCTGGTGTCTGGAGTTCTTGGCCAGAGTTTGAGTCTAGTGCTTTGGACACGATCGAGGCCCAGTCACTTATGCCACGGAAAACTTGTCTAAAAGCGTATCAACAGCTGGCTTAGATCGAGCCCAGCCTCAATCCGTTTGTTTACATTCGCGTGTGCGGGTTGCCATTGTCTGGCAATGCGGTTGGTCTTTATTCTTGGATTTGTAGTCGCTCCGCGCTCCCTTTTGCCGCATTTTTCAATTGAACTTGAAGTGTCTGTCTTAGATTGACGCTCCCCTGACTTCAAAGACCAAAAAAGACTTGCCTAGATTTGGACAAGTTGCTGTATAAGCGTTTGATGTACAGTGCGTTTCAGAAAGATGTGACTTATGAGCTGGGAATTAAAGATCACAAATTGTAATATAAAATATATAAATACATTATTAATCAGTTTGACTTTATACTTCCCCATTCATTAACTCAATTTCAAATACATTTCTAAGTTTCTAAGGCGCAGTGCCAACTTGTCTGGTGGTGTCACAAGACAGTTGCCCACTTCTCAATGATACTCTACTCTCAAAAGGAAACCCAACTCATAAAACAATGTATATGGTGAATAATAGTGCTGATCTGTACAATCAGATTGCTTTTAGGGTAACCATTGTTCGTTTTCAATTGTAAATTATATTTACCTTGCCGTGTTTATGTTTCATATTTATTCTTTTGCGCCTTATACGAAGCTAACACTTTGATCTCGATCTCACTCACTCACTTTGGCGGGGTATCCGATATATAAAAGTGTCTGTCAGGGTCTCTTTATAGCGTTATATGTGTACTCCATCCGATCTTTTATGGCTCCCCGTGTGTGTTCGGTGTTGATTGACATTTGGCCGGCATTTGAAGTGATCTATATGTATCGCTCAGCTGTGGCTGCTGTCTCATAAATCATGCCACGAACAACGATTTATATGTCTGCAAAATCTGTGTCTATATATCCAACATGTTATTCTAAGGTTAAACGGGATTACTTGTACACGTTTTTCTTTTCAAACTTTGAGTGCGTGAGTTTTGTCCCATTGCAGTTCTTGTTTTTGCCACGCTAATTATAATTTATGTTGGCCGTGTTGGAGGTGACATGTGTTTACCATTTTGCTGTGAATGAAACTCATAAATAATATGCAGTCATGGTACATAGGAGTTCCCAGTAATATGTAAACTAATTATAAACCTTATTTTCCTATTTTTCAGATGCTGCCAATTTGGATGAGGAATGTCTCAGTGCGGAAAAGATACAAAAGGAAATCGAAACGATCGATTACATTGACAAGTGAGTTGAGTTCAAATGGAATTATTTTCAAGAAATGAATTACCCTGTCTGTGGAGTTTACAATTACCAGATCTACAGACTTTTCTTGTGCAATTTTCCCGGTTTTCCGTTTTTCCGTTTCTGTGCTGTTAACGCCCTACGAATAAATTTATTCGCCGCCGCCGCCAATTGCTGGGTTCGAATTAACTTGTTGCAATTTCGCGAATAAACCATAATTGTTTACTAATCTCGGTTGCACTTTGAGTTGCTTTGGCTGCTGCACTTACTATTCACTTGGTGGTGGTGCTGTGGCAATGTCTACGTCGGATTGTGCAAATTGTGTATACGACACGTTGACCAATCCTCAAAATTGACAAAACACTGCGACGACAGTTGGGTGTTATTAACGCTGTTTCGTTTGATTGCTCTACAATTTGCCGATTGTTTGATGAAACTTTAATGAGCAATCGAATGTGGAAACTCACTGCAATTTGGTTTTTTTAAAAGTTTATAGGCTTGGCGAAAGAGTAAATAATTTCCAAAGGTTAAATTAAATTTTTGAAAATTTCTCTTTAAAATGTTGATAAATTAAAGGGACATTTTTAATTCTTTTAGAAGAAAATGAGATTTAAAAAATTAAAAAAAATAAATTTGAGATATATATTCTTCCCTGAATACATTTGGCATTTCCTTTAATTGTTCAAGATTTTCCATCAGTCTTTAATCTACCTTATCCCACCCTCAACACCAAGTAAACTTTATCAAAATCACATCTCATTTTAGACCAGTTCCAGCATATTGAAACAAGCTCAAAGTGTGAATTATGCAGCCATTTTTTTTGCCCGCATTTTATGTTCATCTTAATTATTTTATTGCCTGCGGTCATGAGCGCGCATTTTAGCCATTTGCGGGCTGCAGTTGAGCGACAGCTCGACCACAAATGCAGTCGGTCCGAGGAGATGCCGGGGAGATTCAGATCGTCCAAGTTGTTACCGTTTATATGGCCAATGAACACGGGCAAGTTTCTGCAGAAGTAGTGTTTTTTTTCTGTTTTTTCTCTCCAGATGTTGCGCAATATTTAATTCACTTAAACAGCCGCCAAAATCGGTTGGTGTGGCGAGATTTTCTTGATTTTTTTTCGCTCTTTTTTTGCCTCGTTGCTGTAGCAACTTGTTAAGTTTTTTCTCCGTTTTTCTTAACTGTCCCGAGATCATGTTGTTTTACGGGCGGTGGCGGCCTGTCCAATCGTCAATGTGTTTAATACATAATTTCCTTATCGTTGCGGGATTTTCTCGTTTCGGCTCTTTTTTTGCGCTATTGCTTGGTTAACTTTTGATATGTAGTCGAGATTTGATTTCTTGAAGTTTAATGACTTGAAATAATTATGATATTCAGGCAGGTATAGTTTGAGTTGTTGTTGTTGTTTGATATTGATGTCGTCGGGGCGCACAACACTTTTTTGGTTTCTGGTTTCCAATTGATGCAATATCAGAAACAAGTTCCCATGTCTGCCACTTCTTCGGCGACTTCTTCTTAATTAACTTCCCATACGGTATCCATTTCACTCCGAGATTGAAGGTCCAAGTGGAAGTGCCCTGGGAAGAGGCAATAAAAAACAGGAGATCGAAGACAAATGATCTCAAAAGAAAATGTAAAAAAACGTTTTAGCAATAACGAAGCTTGTTGAAAACCTGTGAGAAATTCATTTCGATCTGTGATTTCTCTTGTTCCGTAAAATTAAAAGGGAAATACGGCAAGTAAACAGTTTAAGCAAATGGAAATTGAAAAGAAATACTTATAAGTTTGTTCAGGAATTTTTATTACAAACACAAGGTCCAGATATATATTTTTCAGAAACTTTAAACATTTTCTGGTAACTCCACCAAAAGCAGTAAAATCTTAAATATTTCTTTAAGATCTTGTTTATGTATTCAAAAAAATTACAAAAACATTTTTATTTATCAAAGATAAACATAAAAATAAACACTAAAAATCTCAACTTTAGTTACACCTTTTGCGGAGGCGTTACATTTTGCTTGGCCGTAAACAAATTTTGGGCCGAACCCTAAAATGTTATCCATCCCCATCAGTCTGTGTTCCCATTGTGACTTGCCTTGGCGTAGGTTAAAAGTCATAGCGACCACTTAGCCATAAATTAAATCATCATCATTAGCGTGACTCTGGGTCATAATTAGAATATTATCTCGCTGGACTAATCAAATGCATTTGAATTTAAATAAATAAACAAATTGAGCGAACGGGCTAGTCACTTTGGACTCCTACAACTTAATGAGGCCCCGTCATCGTATAAATTCGAGACGAAAGAGTATCGCGGGAGGCAATACACTTTCTTTTGGGATAAGTTTCACTTTCCACTCGAAAAATCAAAGACCTTTTTAAAGAAAAAAAAGAAGAAAACACTAAATAAACTGGTTCAGCTCAACTATGCAAATGAAGTTCAACAAACGCACGATTCCAACTGGCAATTTGTCGCCTCAACGAAACGCATTTAAATTAACATATGCGGCAAATAAAAAAAACACCGAAAAATCCACAAAAAACGTGCGAATATCGAAGCCAGTTTAAATCGAAATTTGATTACGACATTTCCTATGCGAAATGTGCGAATAAAAATCAAAAGGAAAACTTTCACTCGTCATTTTTAATTGCCGTTTTCGGTTGTTTAAGCTTGTGTCAGAAGGGGAGGAGTCCAAAGGATGATGGCTGCTGTTATATGGGGGTTTTCCTCAAATTAAATGCTATTGAGCTTTCCGCGATTTTTCGTTCGTCGATTTTCGGCCCGAGTCAAAGACTCTGGCAGATTATAGCTCGAGCATAACGGCAATTGCCACTTGTGGCATGCCAATGCGTTTGATGAACTTTTCATTGAGGAGGAAAACGTGTAGTAACCGTAGACAGTAAACGTAAACCCTGCTGGTGGCATATCATTACACGATGTTACAGGGAGACTATGGCGCTGAAACAGGTGTATCCAGTGACCGACCGATCGCCTATTACGTGACGTCTTGATGGGAGACTCTGGCGCAGACACGGATTATAATAACAATAACAATAGCAACGGCGGAATAGCAACAATAAAGCGCCAGCATCTAATGCCATCCCAGAGAAGTTTGTTTTAGCTGCCGCCGGCTAAAGTCAAGTTTAAATACCAAAAGGTTGCCACCAATTGGTTTTAGCATAACAAAAGCCGAGCCACAACAAATGGAAACAACAACAGCAACGGCAAATCGAATCGACAACGAAACAATAAATTCGATTTAAAAACAGCTCTCGAAATGGTTCAGGGTAAAGGGCAGAGCTAAGAGCAGTCAGACAATTAGTTAAATATTTGTCAGGAATATTTAGCAGGTGTTCAGGCAAAAACAAGATGGTTCTCGGGCTTCTGTTGTCTTTTAAAAAGTATATTTTTTATAAATAAATAAATCTTATATATTGTGTCTTTAAGCCTTTTGAAAGTAGTCTTAACTGTTTAATACACCGAAATATTAAAAGTTAATCGTTGCTGATCCATCAAAGCAAAATCTCCGACCAAGATACTATTGCAATCTATGCAAATCGGAGAACCCCACTGCCCCAAGTCCCTTGGCAAAAAGGTAAACAAAAGATTTTCCCAAATGGAGAGACAAAGAAACGAGTTTGTCGCCTAAGTCTTTTGTTTTGTCTTGCAACCGAAACGAGACACCCGTAAGACAATAAATCTATTTATAATGATAAATTAATATGTGAAAATAGACAATCACGTTATTGTCTATGATCGGTGGGGCTAAGAAGGTGGAGGAGAGGCCAAGGGGAGGCAGCATTTAGCGCTCTAATTAAACATTTTTCCTTTATCGGATTTATTATTGCCCAACATGATCCGGCTACGCCTGAAATGCAATCAGAGAGCCGAAACCAAATATTTTATGGTTTTTTAATGGATGATGGAAAATGGTTTAAAAGCAGCCGGTGCTGTGTGCCTTGCACAATTTGTGGGCGTTTTGCCGCAGTCTCAGATTTATATATATCT
This sequence comes from Drosophila ogumai, assembly GCA_018904815.1. NCBI lineage: Eukaryota > Metazoa > Arthropoda > Insecta > Diptera > Drosophilidae > Drosophila > Drosophila ogumai. Next base: position 48,085 of record JAEIIJ010001300.1, read on the forward strand.
TTGTGCCTCAGACCACCTACAAATATTATGAGCCATTATTAAATGCAGCAGTTTTTATTGGAACGCAGACAACAAAACAGGCTCAGCACAGGTCGAAATTGCGAAATCTTTTTTATTTTACTTTTATTTCGTTTTTATTTTTGTGTATTCTATGCACACCTTGGCACAAAACGCTTTCACAATAATAAAAGAGAGAAAAAAAAAATAAAGAAAAAACGTTTATGGCCTGCGGGGGCATATGGCACGAGCCTTGGCCAAGTTGAAATGCAAAAACCGAATGAGAGACAAGTAAATTAAGAGGTGGAGACCGCGGTGCTGTCTTCTTAGGTGGTGTCGGCGTTATGTTTCGCAACTTGTTAATGGAAAACGAAATGGATACACAAGGAAATGGTTAAGCCAAAAAAGGGTACAACATTTAGTCCATCCTTATTGTTGTCGAGTCTAAATTAGAATTATTGTGAGAATTTTCATTCACTTTTGTTTGTTGAAGCCAAATTTGGGTTGGGCTTTCGCCTTGAGAAATATACGATTTTTAATTTAAACTTTAGGTGGAAAGGTTTAGGCTTTGAATATTTCATGGAGTGGGTATTTTTCCATACCTTTTCTTTAAATTTATACATTTTAAATTTATTTTCGATTACCTTTTACTACCGTTACATATCCCTCTTAGCTGTTTGAATAATTTGCATTATAACTTAAGGTAACTTAAGCTCACTTGCTAGCTCTTGATTATGCAGATTGTCAAGTACAAATTTTTACCTTTTTTACCATTTTGAAATTTTCTTTCTTTTTTTTCTGACATTACCGTTAGGGCCAAGTCAGGCGCCATCGGAATGAAATGAAGTAAAAGTTAAAATTCAGAGAACGTCGCTCATATGTGGAATTAGCATAGGCAAGGAGGACAAAAGGGTAACCAACGTGAGCGTCATGAAATCAGGGAAATAAAGAGGGGACAAAGTCAGACAATAAAACATAACTATAAACTGTTTGGCCATATAGCGTTGTTGGTCTTTGCATGCAAGCGGCGACGATCATCATCCCGAGACTAAGCCTAAGCCCAGACTTACCTCCCCGTACTCCCCGGGGGCTATGAGATGGAAACAAACTTGCACGACAGCTGTTGGCGTTGGTCTGACAACCAGCCGGAACAGGCGGGGGGAGAAATGTTAGAGGAATACGACGCGGCCAGGACTTTGGACGGACTTTGCCAGCCAACCAGCCAGCCAGCTGAAAACGACAGATAAACAAGTTGGCCTGCCAGCCTTTTCTTTTCCACTGCTGCTGCTGCAGTTTCTCCTGCAGTTTTCGGATACGAGTAGTGTCTTGGCTTGGCTCTTATTCCAGGCGATTTATATGCCAAAGACGTGCAAATTTTGAACCAGTTTATAAACAAAGCCCGGGTAACAGGCCATAAACAAAAGCGTCTCCCAAGAGAGTCTCGTGAGTTATGGCGAAATTTGTATGCCTTGCACCCGTCAACAATTGACTACTGCCTGACTATATTATAGCTTGCCAAGGGTCTTATTTATCGGGGGATAGGTCTAGTCATGTTCCATGTTGATCCAGGATATTGTAATCACAATAGATTGATGGGACGGCTTAAAGGAGGGGTTCTTTAAGAGTCCTGAAACAGAAGCTTAGCTACTAGAATTTAAAAAATATAATTTTGGAATACGAGTAATAATGTTCCAGCTTTTCTGCCTTAAAGCCATGTCTTTCTTGCAAACATAGCCAAACTCTATTTTAGCAGCTTATGGCCAAGTCAGGCCCAGACCCGCGGAAAAACAGGATTATCTCCCGGCGAATGAGTCATGCGCCAGAAAATCTGCAGAATATGCCAGTCCCCAGCTGGGTCACTCGCTCAAAGATAAATTGGCAACACGCGTCGCAGATGGCTCTGCAGATCCCGATTCCGATCCCAGTTCCAGTCCCGATCCCCCGCCCACCAAAGAACACTCTCTTTCTGGCCAAGTCCCCCGGAACCGAACCAGAAACCCAGTCACGGGCTGCGGCAGCTGTTCATGATTTAGTTGCGAGGCTCGGCTTGCGTTCACTAATTGGTGTCTCTGGCGAGCTCTCTAATTGTCCAGAGATTGATTAGCTTTCCACGTAAAAATGGGGCAGAGTGGTAAAAGGATTCGTCTCGAGGCCAATGGTAATAACAGATCCAATTGGCTGGCCACTGGGTTTGGACTACGTTTCGGTTTCCTCACTAGTTTTGGCCACTGGCTGAATTCGTGATGTCGAAGAAAAGAAATCGATTCTCCTCCACTTTATGACTCAATCAATCCTTTTGGGCAATTGCAATTTGCGAACTACACCCCGAAAATCACAGAGCAATTGTAGTTGCACAGTTGTAGAGTTTTTTTCCCCCAATTGGCCTTAAGCAAATTAGTGCAACCTTTTTGTGTGTGCTTTGAATTAGTTTCATGTTCTCTTTGGGGGCTATAATTTGCTTAAATTATCTGCAAATGTTCGTGCTTTTTGCATTTCTTGGGTGGGGTCAGCAAGTATATTTTTTGTACAGGAATCGAACATGTGTCAATCACTTTGCGTGACCAATGTTTTCAACACCTTTCAAGCTTGCTTTTGGTGCCTTTTGCTTTTTCGTGTTTCGTTGTATTTAATATTCCTGTTTATTTTGCTTCTTTCTGACTGGTGTTTGAAACGCTTATGTGATGTGTTAATCCTAAACAGAATTAGTAAATAAATATGAAAAATTATGCATACACTAAAAATACATTAGAAACTTGTTTTCATCTCTCAGATTGACTGCAGTTTAGTCATTAAAACACGAAAATAAACCTTGAGTATTTGTTGTGGCCTTAATGTGCTGAAAATTATGAGTAGTTAAGAAAAAGTTGGGTCTTAGAATAAATGATTGTTGCAAGGAACTGAGTAATATAACTAATATTCATACCAATTTGCAAAGAGACGAGAGAAACAATTTTAAATTATTTTTTAGGCCCCAAGAAACTTTATAAGCTTAATTTAAAAAATGATTATAGTAAGTAAGCCGTAAGCATTAATCTTAATTTCCTCTTGATGAAAAGATAATTACCATATTCCAAGTATTATAATTATAATTACTCCGCAATCCACGCTAGGTTTGGCCCCATTTCCACAACGGTTTTCACACACAGCCACTTCCTCCCATAATTATCCAGTAAATCATAAAGGCGTTCGTGAACGTGAGAGTGTCAATTACAGTAAAACCGGAATCAGATCCAAGTCCTCGACGGGTGGCCCTCAAAATGACGTATAAGCTTTCATCAAAAAACTCTTTAAAACCGGTGAACCCCTGCAGGCAGGGCTTGTACCCATTACTTTTTTGTGAAATCAATACCAGCATTTAGTCACGAAAGTGATCACTCTTCTCTTATTAATGAGATTTTTGCTAGCGTGAATGGGAAAGCAAATATAATCAGTTGAAAATTTCCGAGAATCCTCTCCATAATGAGTTTTAATTTTTCATATTTGCGGGCTTATTTTGAAAACATTGTCTAACACAAGAAAATAAATAAAAACCGTTTTGCATTTGGCCAAAAAACCAGTTGAGCTGTCTCGGCCCCCTGATTTATGACCTGCAATTAAACGCGCCAAAGAAAAACCCAATTCAATTTGCGTTTTTTTGGCTCGTGTTTGTCGGCTGTGCCAGAGACTTGTAATATTTATTTTTATTATTCTCCTGAACGGATGCCTCATTGTCTCCTAAATTATTTCCTCACCCAGCGGCAGCTGTCTAAAAGGGTTGCCAAGTTTTCCGTGTATATTTTTGTTTTCTTTGATTATTAGTTTTGTTTTCTCTGTTATTTATAGCGACAGATGCAGGGCAAGCAATGTTTGGCGCTGCCCCACCTTTCGACAACATTTCACCGAAGCTATTTTAAAGTTTTGAAATCTTTTAGTGATATTGTGGTATTTGGTTTTTGTTTGGAAAATGATTCCCCAGACATTCATATTGGAACTGATTTATGATTTGGGGTGGTATAAATGAGTGATAGTCTTTATAATTTATTTCTTTATTTATATAGAACAAATTTGTAGTACTAAAAACTTAATATACCCATTAGTACAGTTCTTACAGTATTTAGTTCTTGGGTTTGTGATTGTCCAAAAGGAGATCAGTTTCCTAAGAACCAGTTCAGCCGTCTTTCTCTTTCTTGAGGGGGTACAAAACCAGTTTAAAGATATATGTATATGTACTGCACATTACAAATGTCCAACTCATTTCCATAATTAATTATCATTTTCTTCTCGGCCAGAGAAAAATTAAATTACGACGACCACGTGCCAGCATCTATCATGTGAGCTGTCAGCACAGCTTAATCGCACTACATCTGAGTCACATCACCTCAACCTAAAACTATAGATACGTTTTTCTTAAACATTTTCCTTTGTGTCTTTGTGTCCTCTCTCTTTCCGAAGTCTGTCTTTCGCCATTTGTGTTAAGGGGTTAAAATCATTTGACATCTTGTGCATTGTAATTACACTTAACATAGCTCTCATAGTGCAATGACTGCGGCCGAGACTCGGAGTTTAATTCAATTAATCCCCAGAGTGACACTAATCGAATCGATTATACCCATTTTAAATTCCAGCCAGACGTAAGTTGGTTCGGGTCGAGAAAGGTAAACGATGTCAAGGGGTTTAAATATTATGATTAGAAGGGGACAGCCATTAACAATGCAAATCTTTGTTTTATAATTCAATTAGGATTTAAAGTAAATAATTTATATATGAAAATGTTTACAGATATTTTGTAGTATTTTTAAGCTTATTAAATGACCTTCCTAAGGTATTTAAGTTATTTTAATGATATTTTAATGTACTTTAATTTTAGAAATTTCTCTTACAAACTTACAAGATGTCGTAAGATTGTCCTAATATTTTTCATGTTAATCTTTTCCTCTGAGATATAAATAAGCAACATTATTTATCTCAACTCTGTCCCAAAAATATTTATCCGTGATTTATTAAACTCTCTTGGCTGCATTTATTTATAGCACGAATTCCCGCTCTCTTATCTTAAAGATCTACTTCTCTCGCCCCTGCTGCAGTGCTTTAATTAATTCTCCGCCATTCGCAACCCACATGCACATACATAAACATGCACATACATATATAAATATATAGTCTTAGCTATCGATTCCATTCCATTTGGTTCCTATTGCTGCCTGCATTGTTAATTTAATGCTCGGAGGCAATTGGACTTAAGTTCCAAGCAGCAAGCACGCCCGTTTTAGAACTGATTTAATTGCAATTGTGCGGCCAGCAGCGGCGGGCATGCAATTGTTATCAACAAAAATAAAAACACACCCTCGAGACAAACGGAAAATGCGGGCTAATCCACACCCAAGCTTAATTAACAAGTGTAATTGATAGAGCTTCGCCAGGAATTAGGGTTACTCCCCCCTGCACTCCCCCCTATTTTATTAATCACTCCAATTGCACGAAAGCGTCTCGGACAGATGTCAATAAAAACCGCAGACATGACACACATTCTCCGACATGGAAAATGGGAAAAATAAATGCGTGACAAGTGAAAATGTTGCGTTTCTTGGCGGCACCCCAGCGGAAAACACTTCATCCATGTTTATTTTTAATAACACCAATAACAACAGGAACAGTGTATATTTTTTTCTCAAGAGTCACGGCAATTTATAGATGCACTGAAAGTAGTAATTCATTTGGAGAGGAATATTGGAAGTATTCAATATTTTTACACATATTTTCACTAAAGAAATACATTTTTAGTACTTCAACTCTTAAGAATTTTTCGCCCGCTAAATCTCAATCCGATCAATATTATTTTCTACATTTTTTGCAAAAGAGTATGATTTCTTTCTGTGTAATTTTTTAGAGAAAGACAAGCTGCAGATAGAGAACAAGAGAGAGGGACTAATTTTTAAGCGCCTGACATTTATTTTGCATGACATTTCACACACGCACACACATATACCTTAAAATATGGGCACTTGGGTGTTGCACCTCGTTATCCAGGCGAATTGTCTTCACTGGGAACGATTTTGAGATACTTTTATACCATAGACCATGGGTATAACAATTTTTGAGTCTTGGTAAAAATGATACTATTACAATAATAATTTTAGTTATTAAAATCCTTGTATGTATTTACATTTATTAATAATTTATTTATTTTTATCAATTTTAATATATATTTGTTCATCGCTTTTCAATCTTTTTTTATTTAGAAGTTCAAAAAGTAGTTTAGCATAAAAAAATTATATTTGAAAATATATATTTTTTTTAGATTTCTTGGAAATATATTTTCCAAGGGTATTTCCTCAGTCGGTATCTCTAGTCTCTCCTGCTTGCTACCCTTCCCTTTGTCTGCTACTTTTCGTTGATGCTTTTATTTTGGTCCCCAAATATTAAGCAATTTAAGTTAAACACAATGTTTGTTCTTATTTGGCGCACTCTCCTCCGTTTAGTGGCTCTCTCTTCGTTCTCTCCCGCTTTTCTCAATATTTTGGGTCGCTTTTCGAGACAAACTGAGAGGGTTGTATTTGTTGTTGTGTCTGCTCCCACGGCGGCTACAAAATTTCTGTGGCTCTATTCGAAATCAGTTCGAAAATTGCCGGCGGTCAGCACATTTACTTTGAACAACCGCGGCATTTGTTGAAAAATTCTCCCAGAAATATATCGGCACATGTTTTATTTGATCTTTCCTACTCTCGTGTGTTTGTGTGTGTCTGTGTTTTGTTAATGAAAAAATAGTAAATAATATAGTACCAGAAAATTGGCATATGCTTTTGACATGACTGGGAAATATTACTGACCCAATCAAAGTATTTATAGAATGATTGATGAGCAAGGCTGTGCAACTTGGGAGAGTCTTTTATAAATCTGAGAGAGTAAATAAAATTAAAAAGTAAATGTTATGAAAAATAATGGTTTTAAAAAAATATAATACAGAGTTAATCTCATAAAAAGAAAGTGATTATAAATAAAATCAAAGTGTTTTAATTTAAAAAAGTTCACCATAATCGTGGAAAATGGATATTATTTAGAAGAAAATGAAAGTTAAAGGCATAAAATAAAGATAAATAAAATACATTAATTGACAAATAAATATTATAGTATGTGCAAATATGAAAATTGAATAAAAAAAGTTTCTAATCAAAAAACCATTAACTTTATATCCTAACATAAGTTCCCTTTTCCTTTATGGAAATGAACTGTCAGTGTCCCCCTTTCTTGCTCTGATTTCTTTTATGGGGAAATCCTTCTTCCTCTGCCCTGATACTGGCGCTCATTTAGCAAGCATAAATAGCACATCTTTCAAGTTCACCTCTCCGGATGTGCCCCCCCATTTCGCTCGTTAGCCATTAATCAAGTTTCATTGCGCCAATAAGAAATTCTATGCGGTAAACAGGAAAATAATTGCAACAATAAAACAAATATAAACATGACTGCAACCCGAATCCGTTGTAATCTTCATATCCGGCTTGTCGCCGTCTGCAAATTCTGCAGATGTACAGGCTTCCATATTCCCCCTCAGGGATCACTTTTTGCATCATCATTATAATTGAGACTCTTTTTAAAGAGCTGCGTGTGCCTCTGCTGGGGAGTTACACGGAGGGATATATACATACGTATTTATTTACTTTATTTCCTAGAGGAAGGACGGGTTAAAGGGGAGGCTCACTCCTACTTACGTGTTTGACATTTTAATTGCATTGTTGATGGACTCAACTGTTGACACTTTCGTTTTTCGCCCCATGAATCTTTAATGAACATTTAAGTTGCAAATTTTCCAGCCTGTGGGTTTAAAGGGGTTAATAGGGGTTTGAAAGGGAAAATATGGCGAAGGGTACAGACAATTTTATTTAAATAAAAAGATAGCAGCTTACAATATTTAAAAGAGATGAGAGAATTAAACGATATGTTATTGTTTTCCACAAAAAAAAATGTAAAAAAAATACAAATAATAGAAAAAAATATTTTAAAATGGGAATTCTTTCAAAGAAAATTATTTCTACAAAAAAGTAAATACTTAGAACATGAAGCAATTTTGTTCTTTCACTAAGATTCCTTCTATAATTTTCCCATTATCCAAACTAATAATTACGACTGGAAAATGACCTCAAAATGTTCCCACTGATTTTCATTGTTCCAGCTTTAAGAAAATTGTCTGTGAAGGGAAGAGACCAAGTTATAAATATCTTAACTAGACCAAATGTGACCGTCTTCCGTTCAACACCTCATTAGGGCGGCTTTCCGGGCTAAGGCCGAAAACGACTTTTAATTGTGCCCACTGGACATACACAAGAGGCTCCTTACCGACATTCCTCTCCCCTATTTCCCCCTATCCCCTCGGTCTGCCTCTGGTTTTCCACGATATGTCCGGAGGGTGAACATGATAAATGCTCTGGCCTGTCTAATGTTCTCCTGCCACTACAATATTTAAGCCACAGCCACAGTCAAGCTCGAGTGGAGCAATTAAGTGCCAGACACTCTAAAATTGTCGTTTAACATTTGTCAGGGGAAAATAAAATACAAGAAAAATTAAATAAAACAACAAGTTGCGAGCACTAATTAAATAATTGAAACAATTCTACGTGGGAGCCGCAATGACAAAGAACTAAATTTTTGAAAAAGATAAATAAGAAACTACAAGAAAAAAGGCAAAAAAAAACTACTGTGAAATGTCGCAATTCGATAATACCTGCTATACGGTGCCCGAGGGTTCTACGGATGACGACGACGGCCTGGATGACCTGGGCAGTAATGCTACCATGGAGAACAAGGATCACTCTGACTGCCCACTGGATTCTGACGCGACGACCACGACTTCCTCCTTGGAGCGTCACATATATAGGAATCAATTCCGGTGCAGCAGAAGCTACGGTCCCCAGAGGGTCTCAATGCCTCTGCTGAGATCCAGTCGATCCAGGGAGATGACCCCGCAGCTGGGAATGTACCATGAGGGACCGGATCGGGATCTGCAGTGGGGTTACTTTGTGCCCCTTTCGCCCAACTGTTTCTTTAGTCCCCCCATGCAGAGGCGGCGGTATAGGTGCGACTAAAAATAGATAATAGTTTAAAGTTTAAGATAATATAACACTTATTAAATTATATTTTAATTATATTAATTAAAACTCTTAATTTTTCTTATTCTTCCAGGGAAAAAGAAAACGATCGCAATCGTCGTGCGGTTAGCTATGGCGGCGACATTGCCTCCTCGCCCCAATCGGCCACCATGCCACGCGCAGCTCCGCGTCGCGTGGCCTTAATGAAGGAGCCACCACCACCGCCGCCACCCAAGCCGCAGCTGACATCCAAATCCTCCGCGGACTCCATGTCCTGTTTGGCCAGTAAATATCCGCAATCTGAGTACAATCTCATCCAGAAGATTGACTCGAACAGCACGCTGACAGCTCCGGCGCAATATCAGCCGCAGAACTTTTATGCCAACACTGGAACAATTTCCTCTACGAATGGCTACGGATCGTTGCTGTGCCACACAAGCTCCACAGCCAGTCCATTGGCTGTTCGCAAGCGGGACAAGCTGCTCCATCGGTTCAGCGATGCCGCCACTTTGGGCAGGAAGCTTAAGAAAAAGAAGAACACGAATCGCACCTGCAGATCCATGACAGAGGCCATTGAGATGCTGGCCGATCCGGTGATCGAGGATGAGTTTTTTGTAAGTACATTTACATTTGAGATTATATTGGGTACCTTAAGATTAGGTTCTTTCTGGAAATTAAATGTTTATTAATATGAGGAACTTTGCAAGTAAAAAGATTTATAATCTTATCTTAACTAGGAACCCATAGAAATATAATTTTAAGGGATATCTTGATATTACTTATTGAATAGCCTTCAAAATATTTAAGAAATGAAAGGCTAAGTTACCTGTTTTGAGCTTAAGTAGTCGTTAATTACTAAGAAACCTTTCCCTTTGATGGTTTCCTCTACTCAACATCCCCTCCCACAATTTCCCATTTTAAGGGGTGTATTTGTTTGGCTTAGGCCCCGCGTCCGACCATTCCCCCTGAAACCCCCATTTCGTCTCGTTTCCCACCGACTCTGCTCACACTCACAGTGAGCTTTATCGCAATCGCTTTTGTTCTTGTATTCCTCTGCAGCTGGAAGTGTGTTATCCATTGGAAAAAATACTCGTGTCTGCTTGATAGGCTCTTCAAATTCATTGAATTTATTTCAGTTTAGTTCGCGTCTGTAGCTCAACGCGTTTCGAACGAAAAGTCCCACCAAAAAACAACCGATATTCGTAGGCGGAAGTGTAAGAGAGACAAATCTTTATAAAGATAAGGTGGAGTGAATAGGAAGTTGACAGCTTGAAATAGAGAAGGGCTCTTGGATCGAGTGGAGTGTTGGCAGTGATATTTGAGAGCTGGAAAAGTTTAATATGCTAATGGAGGAAACAAGGGGATTGGAGTTAATGGAATCAACACTTTTATGAGGCATTTATCTGTAACGATATTAAAATAGTAATTTTTCAAAAAAATTAATCAATTTCTGGAGTAACAATTTCTATATAATTAAACGATTTTAATTACTCCTTTCTTAAATATCCTTCTTAGAATCCTGAGAAATGAAATCTATAATCTAATGATTCCCTCTTCTTAACCTCTCAAAATCCAATTGCTACCATTTTCTAACCCCTTTCAACTAACCTTGAATAAGTTGTATACAAGCTGAACTCAATTCGGAATAAAAGAAGCATAATATCCAACAAAAAGGGGCGTCAATCCCACTACAGTTCATTACACTGAACATTCATTGACCCAATCGTGGTGCCTCGAAAATTGCAAACCGAATTGGACTTGGTATTGGGGTCAGCGGCGAACAGAAGACAGATCTAAGCCACAATTATTTGCCAAATCAGGCATTAATTAACCAACTCAGAGTTGACAGATTAGCATAGAATTTCGGTTTGAGCCCTTCTTTTGCTTCTCCTACTGCCAATCCCCGCCTCCAAACCCGTCTCATATGACAGTTCAGTGTTCAGGAAGACGACGAATGTGTCTAACAAAACAAGTGACTCGAAAACTGTGTCAATACTTTGGGTTCGGAAAACAATTTACCTCGAAAGGTGAACTGTGGAGGTAGCCCGAACCCGTCCGGCTAATTGGATTTACCGTGCGTATGCCTTCCAGCAAACAAGGGAAAAGGTTGTTGCAATAAAATCAAACAATTGCAGTGGAAAATCGAACGTGCAGTGTGCCGAACGTGCTGTGTTGGTCGCGTCAAAAAATAACATAAATCGAACAATTTTTTAAACTTAATTTTTAGTTGGATTTTTTGTATAAAGTGTGGCATCTTTCAGGCGCTTTATAAAAAAATAGTTGCCTACTTTAGTGCTTGGTGACTTCAGCTGCTTGTTAAATAAGAGCTACATAAACAGTTGCATAGTTTTAGATGGCAGAAGAACCTTTTTACATGGGACTTAAATTTCTTAAATTCAGTTGATTCAGAAGATAAGCATATACAAAAAATTAATTTATTAAAAAAATTCTAACTTTTAAAGTTGCAAATAAAAAACAAAAATTTTTTTTTTCAATTGTTTCTCTGTTTTTAAAACTGCTTACTACGTCCCATGTAGAAGTTGTGTAAAGTCCATGTCAAAAATCGTGCGCTTTAATTGATTTTTCAAAATATAAACTAAAAATAAAAAAAAATTTATTGCTAAAAAAATAAATCAATAATAAAAGTAAAAAAAAAAAAAGTTAACCCTTCGACCGTGACAGGACTCGAACCTGCAATCTTCGGATCCGAAGTCCGACGCCTTATCCA